>VWPW01030887.1:304780-422147 GCA_013389825.1 Crypturellus undulatus
TGCAATTTTCCTTTCCTTTCCTTTCCTTTCTTTTCTTTTCCCTTTCCTTTCCTTCCCCTTCTCCTTCCCCTTCCCCTTTCTCTTTTCCTTTCCCTTTCCCTTTCCTTTTTCCTTTTCCTTTTCCTTTTCTTTTTCTTTTTCCTTTCCTTTTCTTTTTTTCTTTTTTTTTTTTTTTTTCTTTTCTTTTTCCTTTTTTTTTTTTTCTTCTTTTTTTTTTTTTTTTTCTTTTCTTTTTCCTTTTTTTTTTTTTCTTCTTTTTTTTTTTTTTTTTCTTTTCTTTTTCCTTTTTTTTTTTTTCTTCTTTTTTTTTTTTTTTTTCTTTTCTTTTTCCTTTTTTTTTTTTTCTTCTTTTTTTTTTTTTTTTTCTTTTCTTTTTCCTTTTTTTTTTTTTCTTCTTTTTTTTTTTTTTTTTCTTTTTTTTTTCTTTTCCTTTCCTCACAGAACAGCAGGCCCTGGAGAACAGGAGAGGGTGATAATCACAGGTACTACTTCTATCACCCAGCCAGAACAGGAACACAAATATTGACTGACTCCAGGAAGCATGAGCAGACTCCTTGCCTGGGGAAGACTGCACAAGTGGGTGATTAAAGACTGTCCCTTTCCTGCAGTCAGCATGTCTGCAGGGGAGATAATCTGGCAGAGAACAGTTAGCAAGCACTAGAGGGAAAAAAAAAAAAGCCCAATGCAAGGAGGATAGGAAGGTAGCTGTGAAAATTTTGGAAAGCATCCTGTATGAGTATTTGAGAGACCTCTAGGGTAGAGAAATAACCAAGGGGAGGTCACTATGTTCTCAGAAGGACACAGAAAAATAGGAAAATTAGGTTGATGGTTGCCCTGATTTGGAGGATCCTCCTGCAAGAATGTGAGGAACAGACAGAGAGGTTGGACAGAGATTCCCCTATTATATCACTTTAACTTGTTTCCAAGTTCAAGTTGTGTTCCTATACCCTTGTCACCCATTTGTAGGTTCCATCTTAGGGGTTTTGGATAGCAACAGACCATGTCCCTGACTGGCTCCATCTGAACTGAACGTAAAGCTGAGACAGCTTAGAGTGTTTGAGAAGCAAGGGATGAATGCTGTTTCCTGAAAACCAAAACCACATACCAATAAAGTCTAGTTTCTAAAAATACTTACTATGAATTTTGGATTTTGTGCCAAGAAAGGGTTTTGTTTTGTTTTGAACTGATGTATTTTAAGTTCAGTAGAATATGTAATGTTATACCTGACGGAGTAAGTGGAAGAAAGATGGTGCAAATACTGCACTGAGAAAAATGTGCGGAGATATCTAGGATGCTGCAGGACAGACATCTTTTTCCTCTTCTTGGTACACTAGAAGACTACCATAAAAATAGCCATTTGGCAAAAAGCAAGGTGTTGCAAAAAAATCAACACAGCGTTCATAAAGTGAAAGGGTACTTCACAAACCTTGTACAGTTTTATTTAGGAGTCAATGGCGTCGTAGACAAATGTAATCAAATGATCCATATGTACCTAGATTCTCTGTAAGTTGGCAGAACACAAGTACTTACAGAATCACAGAATCACAGAAGGGCTGAGGTTGGAAGGGACCTCTAGAGGTCATCTAGTCCAATCCCACCGCTCCAGCAGGGACACCCAGAGCACGTGGCACAGGGTGGCATCCAGGCGGGTCTTGAAGATCTCCAGAGAAGGAGACTCCACAGCCTCTCTGGGCAGCCTGTGCCAGGGCTCTGTCATCCTCACAGGAAAGAAGTTCTTCCTCACATGGAGATTAAACTTCCTATGTTTGAGCTTACACCTGTTACCTCTTGTCCTGTCACAAGGACCTGTCACAAGGTCCTGTTATAGATTAATAACAGGTAAAAAGGGGGAAACCAAGACTAGGAATGAGTCACTCTTCATAGAGAAAGGGCCATCCTGCATTCTGTTCAATATTCAGCAGTGATCTGGTAAAGGGAGTGCTTTGAGAGTGGACAAAATCTGTTGATAGTCCTAAATTATTCAAGACACTAACAATGAAAGCTTATTGTTAAGACTGGCAGAGGATTTTGCATTTGGCTTGAGTGGTTTGACAACAAAAGAGAAGAAGCAGAATGTAATATTCACAGGAATAAACAGTTTTCACTATACATACATGTATTTCATGACTAAATGACCTGTTTTCAGTAGGAAAAATCTATGAAATGCTGTGAAGAATTTTCCAGAAATATCAGCTCCCTGTACCTCAATGGATCTGCAAGTAAACAGCAAAGAAGGAACAGTGAAGAATTAAGTAGAGATGGAGTCATTCATTTAAATGTCTTGACTTCCTGACTCTTACAAATTGTAGCAATAATTGTGTTAAAGAACAGGAAATGTTCTGTGTGGCATGAAGCACTTTAATCTACATTTGCCAGCTATTGTCACATGATAGTATTTGAAGATGTTTAAAATACATTTATTTGCAAGACATCAGATACTGTGACAATGCTGAAACATTGTCTGGCAGTCTTTAGTTTCTACTGCTTTCTGATGTAAGTATTTATACTGTCCCATACCGAGAAATTTGTTATGTCCTATCAAAAACATAGAACTTTTGTCACAACATAACAACTGGACATAAAGTCAGATAACCACCATTGGCTCATATCCACAAATACATTTACGTAGTTTTACTGTAATCAGTGGTGAGCCCTGGACTCTGATGATGTGCTAACTAAGGCATAAATGCCAAGAGCATCCCAACATCATCAGAATCCAACCTGAACGGAAGGTTGGTTCTATCAATAGTCATCCTTGGGCTCAGAGGACAAAGTTGATATTTGATGTAATCAGCAACTTTTGAAACAACACTTGAACACTTGAAAACTTGAAGCAACACTTGAAAGCGCTCCACAGCTCTGCTCATCAATGAAGCTGTCATCACCTACTGCAGATGACATATACTCACAAAGTTAGAATATTAGAAAAAAAAAATAGAAGTCAATATCTGCTATCACCATTAGCAGATCTAATTAGGTAAACAGAAAGACAGCAAAAGGAAACTGCAGTTTCAGACAAGTATGGATTTTTGTGATAACAACTGTGCTTATTCTGCTGAATGAAATCATAAATGAAATCATATCTATCCTAAAATGAGATATATTAGTCTCTTTTCATCCCAAATGGGGACAGTCTTTTGTGCAACCAAAATTCTGTATTTTTTGTTTATTTTATTTTTTCATTTGGATAGATCAGAAACATTTCATATCAGTGTTTTACCAGAAATCCAAATTACTTCATTTCAAGCCAGATGAACAAGTAAACGTATTTCTCAGTTTATCAGACTACCTTGCAAAAGTTTTATTACAGGAGGCAACAGTCGTAACTCTCTACCGAAGGCTAAATCTTGTGACATCTTTCATGGTGCCTTATATAACTGATTCAGAAGTAAAAACATGTTTTCATTCTGGAATCTAAAGCTGCTCCCACAAAAGGGAATGGGAACTCAAACTATTCCACACAGCAAAGGACTGATGTGTAGTTTAACTTTTTTATAATTGATTCCAAGTGAAACATTTCAGATCCATTCAGGAAAATCAAGTATTTCAGGTTAACTAATCCAAAAGTAAAGACTTAATTGGAAGTTTCCTGGTAGGAAACTTGTTTTTCTATTTTCAGTCAGAAAATGTTTTTACGAACAATGCCAGATCCCCTATAGTATGTAGAGTAGGTTGTACTGCACCTGCCCTCACTGTAGACCTGAGACCTCATTCTGTTCTTGAAGGGGAAGAAGATGAAGACTCAAATGAATAAAGCTAAGATCTCTTCCCTTGAAAATAAAGCTGAACTGAATAATGCAAAGGAAATGTACATACAGACTCTTGGGGGTTTTTTTGGTATTAACTGATTAGAATGTAGCCTGCAACAAACTGCCGTTTTATTAGTTCATGAATAGCTGAAGTAAACATTTGATGATAGTCCCAAATCATAATGATTTAGCTGAGTGGATCTGACAACAAACTTATCGAAGAAATGGCAACTTAAAATTTGATTTTGGATGGTGGCATCTATTAACCAATGGAGACTACAAGGTAACAGGAAACGGTAGGGAATTTCTGGAATTTAAAAATTTCAGAAAGTGGAAGGGGATTAGAAACCAAAACAAAGTAAAAAGTCAGGAGTTATTAGCAAATGAACAATTATATAAAGGTAAATAAAAGTCATGATTTATTTTTAATCTGTCAAAAGAAGAATAATTTAAAAATCAAGGGAAGTAGGAATAATCGAAAGGAACTAGATTTAGAGGAAAGATTCCTGGTTAGAATTAGATGAATGTCAGATCAGGTGCAGAGCAAGAAATTATACTGATGCAGGTGAATGGGACTCTTCTCTTTCAGGAGCAGATAACATTAGATCATCTATATTGAATCACGCTCTCAATTTAAGAAAGTATTCAGTAGCCACAGTTTGGTGATGAGCTGTTAATAGACTGGTAGATGAGTTCATCTTATCTTACCATTCTGCACATACACCCAGATTCGACTGCTCCCTGATACAAGGTATCAAGACAGCAATGCCTGCAATAATTCCCATTCTTTCCAATAGCTTTATCTTTCCACTCTACTGCTAAAAGATGCCTTCTCCTGCTTCGCATGGAGAGAGATGAAAAAGGTAGATGAGGAAAACACAGCATAGCTGAGAAGCAACATGCACTGATATGGAGCTGGAAGCAATCACCTGGAGACTGTGACGAAGTTCAACCTCCTCACATGGGTACCGCTTCTGAAGCCTTCCCCATGTGGAAGTTCACACTCACTCCAGGCTACCAGCTCTGCTGTTTCAACTGAAGGAAAGATTCATCTAGAAAAAGGTGAGGCTTACTAGCCACGAGCATATTATATTCAGAGAGGTACCTCTTATGAACAGTTTCAAAAAATAAATGGTTTGAAAGATAATCAGAAATGGTCTTGTGATACTTCTGAGCATCTACCATGTGATTAGCTAATAGAGGGAATGGGTAAAACCACCATTTACAATAAGCAATTAGATTAGTTACAGTGAAGGCAGAGGGAAGGTGAAGAGGTTGAAGTAGATTTACAACAGCAATAGCTTTTTTTTTTATACCCAGAATAGATATTTCACCAGAAGAAAACAGGAAGTTTTAAAATCGGGCAAGTTTATGCTTATTTAGAGCATATCTTTGCTTGCAATGAGAGACAATTCTTACCCAGGTTATCTAATGGCATGAGTTCTCTGACCTCAGTAGCATACTGTCTAGATTTACCATAAAATTCCTATTTTTCATTTATAGGAACTGCAGAGTTACAATTTAGATGCAGAGCTACGCATGCATTTAGGAAAGCTGGCCCTGAACCAAGACAAGAAAGCTTGCCACTTTACCACTTGGTAAATTAGGAAAAGCACAATATGCTCTTCCCACTCAATTGATGAATTCATTCATTCATAAATATGTTCCTAAACTTCACTGGCAAATTAGATTACAAGAGGTTTGTAGAGAATGTGCATATAGAAATGATTTACTGTGACCTGAACTCAGTTATGTCATTCCATTGCTGCTTTGGCCACAGCTTCCTACACTGGATATTATCTATATGAAATAAGAGACACAGATCCCTGGAGTTCTCAGGACCATCATAACAGCTTAATAACAGTGGCTGCAATACTCTACTCTGACTGCCAAAGGGAAAAGATCTTCCAGAAAGATGTATATACCCTCAGCTAAAATTAGCACAAAGATACTTCAAAACAACATCATTTATTGACAGATCTCAACAATTCTTCATAAGTTTCAGTCAGCTAGTATCCTATCTTTAACTGAACTTTTAAAAATAGTATTTATCTGGAAAGATGAGCAAGTGAAGGGGGAATAAATGACTTGCAATTATTTCTCAGCATATCACTGTACTTTGGCAAGCATCCTATTCACAGAAAACCCAAAGTAGATTCTATTATAATGCAATAGCAAGGGGAACAATTGCTTTTTCTACAGTTTCATGGAAGTAATCCAGATCATAATGTTAGAAGCAATAGGTATTCAAATAAGAATTCTAACATATCAATCTGGAATTTCAGAGAAACTCTGAATAAAGAGCAGGACAAAAGCTTTTGGCAAACATTTTGAGAATCCTCTATCAAGGAATGATTCAATGGAATCATTCAACAAGAGTTGTAGTTCTGACACCTTGCTTTGATATCTTTACATGTGCAGACAGAATAGGTGGTCACTTTGAAGAGCTTTTCATCCACAAAGCCATCTGCTTGTTAGCTCACAACTACTTTGCCTGTGTCGTTAATTACGATGTAATATGCTATGCTAGAAACCATCGAAGAGCTGTTAGTAACTGTCAGTGAATTTGTGCTTACAGAGATTCACTACAGCTGAATTAAACTGTTTTGATCATAATTTTGCCCCTGTACACTCAGTGTACATATATACAGGTCACATTTAAAAGAGTATTTCCTTTTATCAGTCATGGAGCAGGAGTTACAATAATACGTACTCATACAACACAGACCTCTAAAGGGATAGGAAATATCCTATTTTTTCACTGAGGCACTGAATTTAAAATAAACAATCTGAGGAATTTAAACTGATTATTGATATTTTCACTGCTAATTGAACTCCCTCTCAAACTGTCCCTGGCCTTCATGGGAAAGGTTGGCATAGGAGAAAGAGTAAGAAAGTACCCTGTCATGTGCAGGTGCTGTACCTTACATAGAATCATAGAATCGTTGAGGTTGTTAAGGACCTCTAGAGATCATCTAGTCCAAGTCCCTTGCACATGCAGGATCACCTAGCGCATGTGGTACAGGACTGTGTCCAGGCAGGTTTGGAAGTTCTCCAGAGGAGATTCCACAACCTCTCTGGGCAGCCTGTTCCAGCGCTCTGTTACCCTCACTGTTAAAATATTTTTCCTTAAGTTACTGTAGAACTTTGGATGTTTCAGTTTGTGGCCATTTCCTCTTGTTCTGTTGGTAGCCACCACTGAAAAGAGGCCAGCCCCATCCTCCGCACTGCCTCTCTTGAGGTACTTGTACACACTGACCAGGTCCCCTCTCAGCCTTCTCTTCTCCAGGCTGAACAGGCCCAGCTCCCTCAGCCTCTCCTCACAGGGCAGATGTTCCAGGTCCCTGATCATCCTCGTGGCCCTGCGCTGGACTCTCTCCAGCAGCTCCACATCCCTCTTGTACTGGAGGACCCAGCACTGGATACAGTACTGCAGATGTGGCCTCACCAGGGCTGAGTAGAGGGGCAGGATCACCTCCCTCGACCTGCTGGAGACGCTCCTCTTAATGCATCCCAGGACCCCATTGGCCTTCTTGGCCACGAGGGCACACTGCTGCCTCATGGTCAACCTGTCGTCCACCATGACGCCCAGGTCCTTCTCTGCAGAGCTGCTCTCCAGAAGGTCGGTCCCCAGCCTGTACTGCATGATTTCAGCTAAGAACTACAAGACATCACAAGTGAGTAGCTTGAGCAACAATAAAGATATAGGGTATGTTTATGTGTCTCAAAGTCTTAGCTCCCCAGTCCATTCCCAAGTTCTGGTCCGCTGATTGTCCATACACATATAGCACATCCCTTAGCCTGAACCAACCAGTTCCATCCCAAACAAAACCAATACTTTATTCTAGGGACTGTTCTCAACAGGCAGCAAGAGTAAGGCTTCATTATGTATGCCTACTTTAACCCAGCACAGTCAATCAACACCATTTCTGTGTATTGGGCATCCTCAGGTATCCTCCAAACATTCTCATGCCACTACATCCCATAGCATGTCACACAAGTTCTTGGCATCCCACTGTAAAAGTAGCACTCTAGTAGGCTCAGTCTCAGTTCTTGCTGCATTGTAGACTACAAACTGAGAAAACATGACATAATACTTCTTATGCCTTATGGACATGAGCTGGGATCCAAAGGAGGCTTGCATCAAGTGTTGTACAGTGCAGCACTAGCTGACTTGCAGAGGGCTGACTTGAATGGCAAGATATTAGGCCCCAAGAAACCTGAGAATCAAAAATTGCTTCCCAGACAGAAACATTCAGCAGTGCAGAGAGCAGAAAAACAAAAACATATTGCATATTCACGAGAGGCATATTACCAACCACAAATACTGATGGTCTCAGAAGGCTGCATGTATTTTTATTAAAATTCTTGATTGATAAACACCAAAGTATTGAAGTTATCTGAGTTATTCTCTTCTCTTTAGATAAGGAAGTTAAAATCTAATACAATATGAACATTTTCTAGATTGTGCAAAAAACGCCTCAGCCCTCAGCTTCCACATAACATATCCTACAGGAAAGATAAGAAGTTCAGCAGGCACAAATTTTCCAAAGAAATTGTCAAGTAAAGTAATTCAAAATCAGAACAGAGAGCAATCAGCCTCAGATTATGGCCTAGCAAGTTAGGATATTTGTTACAGAGGAGAAAACAGTCAGAGAAATATGAATTATCAACATCTTTAAAAAAGACTACTATGCTGTTATGCTACAAATGCTTTCTAGGAACTCAAGCTATGAGTGAGGACAAGAACACCCTTCAGTCACTTTCTGTGAAGTTAAGCTTTCTTCCTCTGGGTTTGCCAAAATATAGGTATTAGACCAATGTGAATAATGCTATATAGAAATAGTAAAAGAAAGAAATAGTAGAAATTATTCAATGCCTTGCTCTCTAAATCTAAAATCTTTGTCCCTTAGATAAAAAAAAAATCAATAGAATTTGTATAGGAGGTAGAAATTTCTACAATTATTTATGATCTGTAAGATCATAAGACTACTGTGCGAAACAGAATACAGACATTGAGAAAGAAAATATTTGCCTGCCTGGGCGGAATGATAAGGAACATGGAGGTGGTTGCTCAGCCAGATTCACAGCCAACTCCCTCCAAAACCAGCTGAAGGTGGCTGCTTGATCAGGCTTGTAGCCAACTTAACCGCAGATGTCCTCTAAACCAATTTGAAGGCCAACACACACACAAAGGAGGAGGAGGAAGATGAGGAAAGCACGACCCTCAGCCTGTGGGTTGAGACCCCCTACTGGTATGTGCAGTAAAAGACAGTAAGGGCAGAGAAACTGGGAGACTCCTAACACAGAGTCCTATGTTGTCTCCGCGGGGACATCGCCAAGAGTATGTCAGCGACCCTCTGATCTGCCGACTCAAGAGAGTGCTCGGTCTCAGTATCCTGCCGGCAAGTATTACCTCCTGAGTAATTATCCATACTTTGCTTCTCTGTTTATGTGTGTTCACCTGAATAAATGCTTGATGTAGCCACCCCATCCTGCGTGATTATTGTGGAATCACAATCCCATCCAGAACACATTGAGAATGTGTTTTACACCATTAACAGTTCATGCTGCTTTCTCTAATATCTAATGTAAATGGATGACTTCAAGAGAGTTAATGCAAGTAATTTAATGCAAGTAATGCAAGACGGGAAGTAAAATGAGACTATATCCATAATCTTATTTGGAATAACTTTAGTCAGATTACACCTAATGCAATTGTAAAGTTTAAGCCACATCTAGAAACTCAGTAGGCTGAGTTGTGAACACTTTCAGTCGCTATCAAGTTAAAGCCCTTTTCCTGCCCTCAAAACCTTGCCTAAACTGCAGACTAAAGAGTAGCAAGTTACTTGAGCATAGAAAAAAACCCAGCTATATGAAAACCTCCAGTTTGAGACTTAAAAACAAACAAACAAACAAAACAACAACAGCAACAAAACACCACCAGAAAAGCTATCAAATACTATTATAAAATCTCTCTGAGGGAGATGTCTTGGGCCAGCACTGCAGGTGAGGGTACTTTACCTCTCTTCCCTAGCTGTTCTTTCATTCAGAATGAATATTAAGAATGTTTACTCAGTGTTTCATAAGGATAAACTAAAAAAACATTTCACAAGCTGGCCATACAGGTTGAAGAATATATTCAAAAGTGGTAGGAAATTTGCTCTGGGTTTTGGTATATCTATGAATGTTTCTAGTCACCTAAAATCAGGCCTAAAAATGTAATCTCAGCATATTAGTTCTGTAAGACTGAGGGATTCCAGAGGGGCCGAGTTCTCTTGACTGAGCTTGGAGAACTGATGCAAGTGCCAGCAGTAGATGCAGGACTCCTAAATACTGCCTTGGAAGTGCTTTCCAAGCCTAGCAGGAACAGCGGTACAGCTCTCCCAGAAGTCTTCAGCACTGAGTTTTTCTCATCTGTTATCTCTTCACTTCTGAAAAATGTGACTCTCAGCTTTCTGCCTCCAGGAAGTTATTCACAACAGCCATTCGTTTTGGAAATAGGAATGTTTGGTGAGAACCTGGACCTAAAGAAATCAACGGCAGCAAAATGCACACTACAGCTTGGCCAGGATTTCATCTCTGTGACCATGAGTGAAAAGCACTACGTGCTTAAAAGAAATAAAGATGCTTTTGAGCCTTGTTTTGCTCCTTCACAGCACAGTGAAAGAGTGGAGAGTGGGAAGGTGGAAAGGGTAAGCCCTTGTTAATGGAACATGAGCCCCCACCTCACACCCACGCAGCACCATGGTCAACCCTGACTATTTCTATTTCTTACCCTGACTTTTTATTTTCTTTCTATCCTTGAGATTTGCACTCTCTGTTAATGCCTTTGGCTCTGCAGCTTCCCCTAATGCAGCAGCCATCGCTCCAGCCATCTCATTAATATTAATTTCCCTCATCCTTCTGTAGCTGGTTCAATAGAGCCATTAACATTTTCACTGGAGTTGGCCCAAATGGCCCTAATCAAGAGGAATTGGCATACTGGCAAATTCTCTGCAGATATAAAACAGACCAGATACCTGTCAGGGATGATATAATATCACCTCTTCTGTAATGGACACCAGGATTTGAAAAACTACCCATTCACTTCCCTAGGTTATTTATGTACTAGAAACAGTGGAATGGATTTTGGATGATTAGATTAAGGACCTAGAACCTCTCTTACAACACAGGGAGTGGGGAAGAAAGGAGTGAAGCCTTTAGGTTTTGCTGCCTTTGCAAAAAAACATGGGCCATTCTAAGGGCTGTGGGGATGATTTTGGCTAAAATGGGCAGAATGGGAATTAAGGGAAATGAGAGACATGACTTGAAACGCTTTTGACTATGGCTAAACTGCAATATTTGAACAGAAAGGCTTCCCTTTAATGTTGACTGAGACTCTCCCTTAAATGTAGGCTCAATGTTCAATGAAAAAAAAAGTCTTTTTGAATGAAAAAGAAGAACTTTTCTAAGTGTTTTCTTTTTTTCAATTTATTTTGAAAAATAAAAATAGGTTTGAAACATTACTACATACGAACACTAAGACCTAATATACTGTTTCATTCAGAATTAATAAAAAGGAAAGATGATAATGACACAAATTTAAAGCATCCTGACTCCCTCTTTTACTGAGATATGCATATATGTCTGAAAAATTTTAGTACTCTACACAGCCTTTTTGCTATTATATCACAGCTATAACAATATACAACACTGGACAGGACATCTCTTAGAGACACAGGATATGATTTATGTTCATTTTCATGGTCTATTTTTCAGACCTAAAGTAGGCTGAGATAGACATCTGTTTGATAACAGGTTGTGCACTGAAAGTTAAATAACTTCCCTATAAATGAAATTCTTATCAGCCATTGAGGAGGGAGAGGGAAGGTTTAATTCTAGTTCTGTTGATATTTGTTAGCAAGATAGAGAAATACCAGTCTCAACCAGATAAGCAGCTCCTTATCAGTGTAATTATTCAACAATTTCATGGTCACTGGAGCAAACGCTGTGAAGTATGCAGCAACTCATTTTTATGCCACTGAAAATAGCTCCAGACAATGATGATGGATTGAGAGGTGGTCCAAACCTTATGCATCTTCCTGCAAGAAACTTATCAAACATGTGTGCTTTACGTTTGGCAGAAATGATTGTTAGAACAACAGTTCACGCTGCATAAGAGATTAAAAGAATTAAAAAGAATTATACCAGAATAAAGTCATAAATAAAACTATTAACACTCTGGAAATAGATACTGTTCTCTTTTTGAAGAAAAAAAAATGTAAGTAATTAACATAAAGTATGATCTGTCAAAGCTCTCCTACTGCTATGTTGCATCAGGAGTCTCTTCTCTGAGTTTTGTGCTCAGTGACATCCTACCTTTCTGTTTCAGTGACTCCACTTCAGTTTTCTGAGAGCTTCTGGTCCTGTATATATATTAAGCACAGTCATATTCTTTCTTGACAGGCTTTAAAAGTATATAGTTCTGAATGATGTGAAGATTAAGAACTGAGTCATGAGATAGCATTTGTATTCCACAGTAGAAATATGACATGAACATGTTAGAGCCTAAAGAAATTTGGACTAGGAACAACATGACCTGTCATACTGACATAATAATGTTCTCATATTTTGCTGCTTTTTTCTGCTAAAGATAACACTGCTTCTTGGGCTAGACTGCACTGTCTTTACTCATGTTGGTCAGTGGCTTCACAGAATTTTGAAATTGAAATTGAAATTGGAATGAACCTTTGAAGATCATCTCTATGTTGGGCTTTCTCCAGGAGCTCCATATTCCTTCAGCAAAGACAAGTGCAGAGTCCTGCACCTAGGGAGGGACAACCCCTGGCACCAGTATAGGCTGGGAGTACTGCACATTGCAGTGATGGGTAGCAGTGATGGGAGCTGCAGTGATGGATAGCAGCTCTGCAGAGAAGCACTTAGGGGTCCTGATGGACATCAAATTGATTATGAGCCAGCAGTGTGCCCTTGTGGACAAGAAGGCTGAGGGGATCCTGGCCTGCATTAGAAGGAGTGTTGCCAGCAGGTTGAGGGAGGTGATCCTGCCCCTCCACTCACAGAATCAGAGAATGCTTGACGTTGGAAGGGACCTCTAGAGATCATCTAGTCCAACCCCCTCATCCCAAACAGGGACACCTAGAGCACGTGGCACAGGGTCACATTCAGGTAAGTTTTGAAGACCTCCAAATCACTCTTTACCCTCATCCTACTCCTGCTCAATACATATGCAGGAGAATACATGGCAAGATCACTTACAGTTTGACATTGTGTGCCTTCTACATATGTAAGACAAATGTTACAAATATCTAAAACAATTCCAACACAATTAAAACAAGAAAAATAAAAGAGCAGTACTTTAGATTGGGTCTACCCGTTTTGTTGCCTTTCTGAAATAAACTGATGAAATTCCATAAATTGTTGGAACGAGAGAGTTGATTTGAAAATAATACACCGAAAAGAAGCGGGACAAGAGGGAATAAACAGGGAGGTGAAGGCACCAGGGTGGGGGCTTTGCTCAAAGACAAAACCATGTTTTAGACAGACCCTGAGGACAGACATCTTAGTGGTAGTAAAAAAAGGACCTTGATATGAAGCAGTGACAGCAACAGCTCTCAAATACTGCAGCAGATGGCTGTAAAAAGGACCATGTCTTCCTTCCGATTGCATAACTAACTATTTCTATCACTTTTAAATAATATTTCACAAAAATATTGAAAAAGTATTGAAGAAATTTAAAGAAAATTAAGGGAATTTCTTTATAACCTCTAAGACTTTCAATAACCTATGAGATTCTGATAATTTTATCACACCTAACCTGACTTTTTAACCTGCCTTTACCCTAAGTGGTACTCCCCCTGTTTACCCTCAGTCCTACTCCCTCTCTTTACCCTTGTTCCTACTCCCTCCCTTTACCCTTGTTCCTACTCCCCGTTTACTCTCAGTCTTACTCCCTCTGTTTACTCTCGGTCATACTCCCTCTATTGACCTGAGTCCTACTGCCCCTGTTTACCCTCAATCATACTCCCACTGTTTATGTTCGCCGTTTACCTTCAGGCCTGCTCCCCCTGTTTACCCTCAGTCCGACTCCCCAGGTTTTGCTTTCGTCCTACTCCCATTCTTTACCCTCAGTCGTACTCCTCCTGTTTATCCTCATTCCTACTCCTCATCTTTACCCTTGGTCTCACTCCCCCTGTATACTCTCGTTCGCACTCCATCTGTTTACACTCGGTCGTGCTACCCCTATTTAACCTCAGTCCCCTGTTACCCTCGGGTCTACTCCCCTTCTTTACCCTTAGTCGTTCTCCCCCTGTTTATGCTCCTACTCCTATTGTTTACCCTCAGTCCTACTCCTCTGTTTATCCTCAGTCCTGTTGCTCATGTTTACCTTGGTCAGACTCCCCCTTTTTACCTTCAGGACTACTTTCTGAATTTACCTTCAGTCCTGCTCCCCGCTTTTTACCTTCAGTCATATTCCCACTGGTTAACCTCAGTCCTACTCCCTCTGTTTACCCTCAGGCCTACTCTCTCTGTTTATTGTCCCTTATTCAGTTCTGATAGGTCACACCTCATTTATTGCGTGCAGTTCTTTGCTACCCCTACAAGAGCTCTATGGAGCTTCTATGGAGGGTTCAGTATAGAGTTCTAAAGATGATTTGGGAACCATCCTGGGAGGAGAGTCTGAGAGATCTGGGACTTTCCAGCCTAAAGAAGAAAGGGCTGAGAGGTGGTCGTGTGTGTAAGTGTCTGAAGTGAGAGTGTCAAGAGAATGAGGCCAGACTCTTTTCAGTGGCGGTCAGCGATAGGAAAAGAGGCAACAGTCGCAAAGTGAAACACAGGAAGGTCTGCCTAAGTTTTAGGAAAAACTTGTCTGTGAGGGTAACAGAACACTGGAAGAGATTGCCCAGAGAGATTGTAGATTACCTGGATGTATTCCTATGCAACGTGGTCTTGTGCAAGGTGGTTACACTAGATGATCTCCCAAAATCCCTTCCAGCCTTAATCATTCTGTTATTCTCTAAGAAAAACACAGGTTAGTATGTTGTTTTTTTTTAGCTGTGTGTGAACTGCGATTAGTCAAACAAATAAACCATCTGGCATTGATTTTATCCCCTAAGATGACCTTAACTCCCATGATTAGTCAGCAGAAACTCATGACACTCTCTGTCTGTTTGAGGTGGAGTAATTAGGTCAATATTGTTTTTGCAAAGTAGACAGTAAAATATTATCTATAGCAATTTTCACCAGTATGTTCTATTTTTATTCCCTCAAAAGAATTAAACACAACTTAGTCTCATAAATAGCTTTTCAGCAGAAATCATTTTGCATTCAGCTAAAGAAATCTCTAATCCCAGTATTTAAAGGCAAGTAAAGAGAAGTTTGGAAAGAAGAATATCTAGCTCTAGCTTCCACTAATCTCTCAGTCACTGTAATCAGAAAAAGCATTGCACAGTCGAGATGTTTACTTTGCAATGTTATACATTCTGAATTGTGATTTAGATCAGTGACATTTGGAGGTGCTCAGTACTTTCTGGAGTACAACAAAAAGTCTTCCTTACCTTCCAGCCCCGGCTGGAGGAGGCCAACAGAGCTGGAGAGACTTCAGTGTGCAGGTACATCCTGCAGGATGGGCCAGAGCACACTCAGCCACAGGATGCTGGAGCGTGTGAGTGGTCTGGCCCAGGGAGAGACCATGAAGCTTTCAGTACATCTGAGACTTCCTTGTGCTACAGGGCTTGAGTTCTGGGGGTGCCAGGGCCTCTGGACTGTCACCCTTGACTGCTGTAACAGTCTGTGCACAGGAGGCATGTCAGAAAGCTTGAAGAAGGTGCTTTTCTGACGTGTAGAAATGCCTCCAGCTCCTAACCAGATCTGTGGCAAGCCAAGTTGTCTCGTTGCATACCAGCAAAAGCAATACCTTTACTTTCTTATGCTACAAACATGCCTTGGAGGCTGGAAGTTACCTAGTGAGACACCTCATTGAGGAAGAACATGGACAAACAGTGGGACCTCTCAGGGGAGATCTTGCAAAATGCAAGGAGATTAAGAAGTTGCACTCTAGAGCACCAGAGGAAAGAACAATTATGCTGAGCACTTTTAGTGCTCTGATTCTGGTGCTATGATGTTTTCCTCATGATTTCCATGACAGTAGTAGGGGAAAGATGTAGCTGCAGTTCCCTCACTAACTGTGCAACAAAATACAGCCTACTGTAACTGCTCCTTCAGGCACTGTCCCTTCAACCGAGCTGTGAGCTCTGGATGTGCCTTGACATTTCTTTTCCAACAGCAATTAATCCTGTGATAAAAAAGCAGTCTTTTAACAACTTTTTTCTTTTTCTTCTTCTTCTTTTGTTTTCTTTTTATCTTCTCTTCTCTTCTCTTCTCTTCTCTTCTCTTCTCTTCTCTTCTCTCTCCTCTCCTCTCCTCTCCTCTCCTCTCCTCACCATAGAAGTAGAACCATGGAAGAGCTGCAAAAATACAGCAGAGCTCATTTTTTCTATGGTACTTAAGATGATATCAGAGTTAAATAGACAGAGATGAACATTCTCAATGATGAGTTTATTTTATCTAGTTAATGATCTAATTAATTATTGAGAATTAAAATTGGATTTATGTGTCATTTTTATGTACTTTAAGATAAAGAATGGCTGGCTTTGAGCTTCTATGATGATTGCTGAGCCTAAGCAACAGTACAGTTTAGAAAGTCCAATATATTCTTTTGTTAAAAGGTAAATTTTGTTGCTGTTAAAGTGGAATAGATCTTCATTGCTATAACTGGTTTAGACTGAGAAATCCATAATGACAGTGTGCTGCCTTTGTATCATTTATTTCCTTAATTGTTTTCCTGTGGTGCTTCTGTAATAACAGAGACAGACAGCATCAGTCACTCCGACAAATCACTCTTTCAGTTAGCATTTTTTTTCAGAGCAGCTTCCCTATAGGTGCTGCTAGAAACTCACTGTTGGTTTCATCTTTACAGTTGTCATCCTTTTTGTCCTTCTGTCAGTGTGTTCTGACATCAAAGCCAAGTAATTCTTCTGTTGCTATAGTGCTTGCCTCAAATTAATCGGAAGTGCTATAAATTCTTCAATATTTTTGAAGCTAATGTAACAAATCGTGTGATTTTTTCTCTACGGCATATATTTAATTGATACAGACTCCACTACTTTTTTCTAAAGAACAGTCTTTATAGTCTTTGTAGGAAGCTTGAGTGTTTTCTGTCTCAGATGAATTGACCACACACAATTTCTCTCAGTGAATTTTTGAGGCTACAACTAATCTTATTATTATATTTCCCAGCTAATTAACACTCCAGTGGCTGGAGGGAATATTCACTTTGTCAGGGAAGGAGGTTGGGTTCAGTTCAGTATAAATGGCTACTGAAATCTCAACTGGCTTCCAAATCAATTGAACACATACTTCTAAGAGATTCCTTTTTATTTTTATCCTTAGTCAATCTGTCACACATTCCATGACTCTGGTCCTGAAAATGCCTGTTGTTCATCAGTAGCACATGACCACAACAAATTGTCCACAACAGCGTGATTTTGGGGTACTGGGAAAAGGAGATTACTGATATGCTTAAAGCAATTGGAATGAAGCTCACATTGTTTTCATACAGATTGTCCCACTTGCGTGCACTTTCCTTACCTTTTCTGTCTTGGGACTTTTTTTTTTTTTGAAACTGTCTTCTCACTTGAGGTCTTGGCTTCCAAACATAGTCAGTCTTGTAAGAAATGCACAATACCTTTTAAAGGATACTTGACATGATGAGATGCCCAGGTGGCACAGGAACACAGAAGGTAAAACTTTTCAGTAAAAGTAATAGATAGCTGCCTACTACTTCTCATTTTTGAATTGTTGCTGTGAGAGGTGAGCAGCCACCTTCAGCCAGGTGCCCCAGACCTTAAACTGTCTCTGGTAGCTTTCCTCAAGGAGTTTGGATAGAAATATACCTAAAATCTTGTATTCTTGCATCAAAATTTGAAATTTACCTGTCTGCTTGCAGTAAAGCTAGAGATATTAACTACAAGTGCTAACTAGTTCCAAAATAACCAACCTTATTCGTGTTTTAATTTTGCCTGTAAGGATTTTGCTTGTGAGGTTTTTTCCAGGAGAGTCTAGGCCTATGAAGAGGAGGAAGAAAGGAAAAAATTATGGCTTTTGATCATCTCAGGATTCCCAACTGACAGGCTAACAAATCCTCTTCTGTAGGAGGGAGTGTTTACTACCTTACCACCCCAGAATATGCCTCACAACCAAGAATGTGTGAAGTGTTTGTTTAAGTGTTTGATACCAATGACAGTTCTTTCCTTCCCCATTACAGAAGTTTTCGAGTACCCTTTATTTTATTTGAACATACTGCAGGCAAATCATCTTTGTTTACCTCCATAGCAACCATTTATAGCTTTCCTCCTCTGTCCCTATCCTCTGTCCCTAGAGGAATAAACTGTGCTTTCCTTTGGACCTCCCAAGAGCACGCTGCCAACGTCTGAGCAATTTCAACACTGTGTTCACCAGTTACCTATATACTCCTAATTCATTACGACTGTGGCAGCTATTACAAGTTGTTCCTGCTGCTTACCAGATAAGTATGCAGAAGAGGGGAACTTGTCTAAAATAAACCACTGCCAATGTTCACCGAACAGGACCTAATTATGCAGTGATTGTACTGAGAAATGTTGCTGGACAGCAGAGATATTATCTATCTTCCTAAAGGTATTGATATTAACTTTTACAGAAAAATATACTCACCTACACAGGTCACATAGATAACCCCCTTCTTATAATGTGAAAGAGGCCCTCAAAACCAAATCCTAAGGACAGGCAGAGTCATCGCTCCTATGGACTTAATTGTGTTTTCATCTCAATGACCTGAGGGAAGAGCAGAGCTATCCCATATGGAGCAGATGAGAATGCAGTTTAAAAAAAAATGAGCAGTAAAAAGAAAGGAGACCTGTAACTCTGGGGCTCGCTCTGACAGGGTCCACTAAGGGAAATCTGTAACATGCCACAGAACCAACTTCCTCCTGGG
Source organism: Crypturellus undulatus (assembly GCA_013389825.1). Taxonomy (NCBI): domain Eukaryota; kingdom Metazoa; phylum Chordata; class Aves; order Tinamiformes; family Tinamidae; genus Crypturellus; species Crypturellus undulatus. The sequence goes on from VWPW01030887.1 coordinate 323,564, forward strand.
ACTGGGTTCTCAAACATCAGCAGAGCTGTGACTTTATTTCCCACGCTTGCATTATAAACCTCACATATTTCTAAAGTTACAGCTTCCAGCATGATCCCTAGTGTCAATGTAAATCATATCTACTAGAGCAAAATTTTATGTTAGAGGAGCATGGAAAATGGAAATATTACTACTTTATTCCAACCTTTTGGTATACCTTTTGGTTGGGACAAGGCAGTTTCCAGGTGACTGAAATTTCACCCTAGATGAAGTCTCTGACAGAAGACAGGAAGCAGAGCTATTTCATGTAAAATGTTTAGACACTTTGGATCTATTAAACTGAGCAAGTATTTAAACCTGTCTCATTACTATGAGTGATTTGTGGGTATTCTGAGGATAAAAACAGTGATTTAATTTTCATTTATTTTCATAATGTTATTTATCACAACTTCTTGATATTTGGAAAGACCTTAATGAAGTCTCACCTAATTTTATGAATCACTGTGGAGTCATAATTATATTTCAGACATTTGAAGTTTGTTAGTCATTATTCATCTGCCTACAACTCCAGTCAACAGCTCCAGGAGGCAGAAAAGTGAAAAAACATTTGTTGAAATATGTTCACATAAAGCATTTGTTCATGCTTAAAGAAATTAAAAGTGTTTGTAGAACATGGAATGAATCTGAAAATACTTCACAATAGGAGTAAATTTTCTATCATTTTTACTTGCAGTGATTCAGCCATCAGATAATAGAAGTAGACACTTTTTGATTAAAAAAATTCTATTTACAAATATGATTTTGAAAAATTGTGTAAAGACAGTATTGATAAAATGACTTGGCTATTTTGCATTTAAAATGGGAGTGGATAAGCGGAGACCAAGATCTCTGGGGTATGATTTAGTGATTATATAATTCACTGAGAACAGCATAGTTACAAGAATCTTGCAAGCTAAAGATACAGATCAGGGCTAGAAAAGATGGCTGGTTCTTAGCATAAAATTACATCAAAAAGTTGTAAAATTAATTATATCCTCCCCAGCTGCTCAGCCTCACTGAATCCAATCATGGTTAACCTGTTGTCAACCAGGACTCCCAAATCCCTCTCTGCGGAGCTGCTTTCCAGCAGGTCAACCCCTAATCTGTACTGGTATCTGGGGTTATTCCTCCCCAACTGCAAGCCCCTGCACTTGTCCTTGTTGAACCTCAGGAGGTTCCTCTCTCCCCAACTCTCCATCCTGTCTAGGTCTCTCTGAATGGCAGCACAGCCCTGAGGAGTGTCAGCCACTCCATTTAGTTTTGTATCAGCAGCAAACCTGCTGAGGTTGCACTCTGTGCCCTTGTCCAAGTCACTGATGAACAAGTTGAACAGCACCGGGCCCAGTATTGACCCTTGCAGGACACCACTGGCCATAGGCCCCCAACCAGACTCGGCCCCATTTATCACCACCCTCTGGGCTCTGCCCTCCAGCCAGTCCTCTATCTACCTCACTGTCCACTCTTCCAGTCCACACTTCCAGAGCTTTCCTATGGGGATGTTATGGGAGATGGGGTCAAATGCTTTGCTGAATTCAAGGTAGACAAATCCATGGGTCTCCCATCGTCCATCCAGCCAGTCATCCCATTTTAGAAGGCTATCAGGTTCGTCAAACATGACTTTCCCTTCGTGAATCCATGCTGACTACTCCTGATCACCTTTTCCTCGACATGCCTAGAAATGGTCTCTAGGATGAGCTACTCCATTACCTTTCCAAAGACAGAGGTGAGGCTGACCAGCCTCTGGTTTCCAGGGTCCTCCCTCTTGCCCTGGAGTGACGCTGGTTTCTTCCAGTCCTCTGGCACCTCCCTCGCTCTCCATGACCTCTCAAAGATGATGGAGAGCGGCTGAGCAATGACCCCTGCCAGTTCCCTCGGCACTCTTAGGTGCATCCCATCTATACATCCCATAGATTTATGGGTGTGCAGTTTGCCTAAATAATCCCTAACCCAATCCTCCTTGATCAGCGGAAAGTGTTCCTCTCTCCCGGTTAGCTCACTTATATCCAGGCTCTGTAGTTCATGGGCTCATAGTTCTTTGCAATTGCACACACATCTCCAATTTCCCTTGCTGTGTGTGTTTACCTAGAGACATTTGAGTTGGGCTCCCAATGTGCCTCTCTTTCTAGCTGGGGCAGCTGCAGCTTGACTATGTGGGTCTTCGGTATTTCTCATATTTTGCTCTTTTCCGTCTCCAGGCTTTAAGTATACTTCACTGGCTCTGGAGTTTGACTGGTGTTACTGGCATGGCAGGCCTTCGCCCACCTTATCATCTGCTTCCCTGATGATACCCTCTTTCCTCCTCAAATCTGATTTAAAGCCTTCTGGATGATCCCTGCTAGCTCATGACCCTCTTCTCCCTTTGGAAAGGATGAATCCCATTTGATGCCATCATGCCTGGTGCCATATAAAGGGCACGTGTGAAGGAGCAATCATTCAGGTGGCTAATCAGTACTAGCAGACCCACTCCCCTCAGAGCTAACCGCTAAATGGAGCTACCCGAACATTAAAATAAAGAGTACCAACTAGAATTACGCATGACTTCATATGAAATTCATTAATGGGTTGATATGGAGCCCGTAAAAGGCTCTGAATCACTTTTGAAACCCAGTTTACAAGCCTTCCTTTCCTTCCTCCACTCCCCTGAATTTGTATTTATGCATTTTTAGGGAGAAATGTTAACGATTTTCCAAGGCAGCACATCAAGAATTTATATGCACATGAGTTTTCTGCCAGGTTTTCTCTTCAGGCATTGATGATTTTATATTTATTTAGGACACATCTATACCACAAATTAAGCACAGTACAGCATAGTGTGGATGTATTGAGTCACTTTCCAGAGCACACTAAATGCATTAAGTCTATCACATGCTGGAAATAATAATGTTTCCCTCTCTCTAAGTAGTATCTATTAGCCTCAGCACTAAGCACTGCAACCAGCTAATGTAGCTGGAACAGTAATTAAGAGTGTGCGTCTGTGTGCACTACACAGCACAACCTGCTCCCATTACTGCCCTTACTTCTTAAAAGAATGACCTTTAGCGCTAAAGCAGCATTAGGCTAAAAAGAGACTGCACTAAATAACATACAAAATTTAACAATTATTTAGCAAAGAACAAACTTTTAATTACTTTCTACCCATCCTTAGAATACAGTGGGAACTCTATCGCTTTGTAAAACATACCTGGTAGTAGTCTGCCAAAGCAAATAGGAAACTTACTTCTTCCAAACTTTGAATTCCTGACTTTCTTACACTAATCAGAGAATTCTCTTTGTTATACTATCAGAAAATTATTATTTCTGTGTGCAATTTTACAGAACAATGTAGAGTATAAGTTATTACAGAATTAAAGCATGTTTCAATTTGCAGGTCTAGGGGGCGGTTCTCAGTTCTGGGCAGAGAAATCTGCAGGAATTCAGCTTGATAGACATAGAAATGTTTTCAAAAGAAATTTATGAGTATGTATGTATCCCTGTATTTTCAACTACAAATGCAACAGTTAGTTACCCTGCAACTGACTATTTTTGCATCTGAGCAAAGGAAGGAGCAAGATGAGAAAAATAATTGCAATTCAGAGATGACATGAGCACTTAAATTCAGTTTAAAATCCATGTCCTCAATTTTTGGAAGCATAAAACAGGGACATTAGAAATGCAGATTACCCTGTCACTTGAACAGGGCTTACTAGAAACATTTTTGAGCAATTGGCTTTACATCTGTCTCAAAGAAGAAGAGTGAGCAGAGTGCTTTTTAATTTTGTTTTTGATTATCAAGTTTCTTTACACATTCACCATGTAGTTCAACAGCGTTTCAATCTTTGTGGAAAGATTCTACAGGATTCTTCTAATCTATAATCCTTGAAAGACATACCCTGATTTACGAACTCTGTTTGGTGTTATGATTTGGAATTAGTTCATAAAAATACTGATAAAATAGTTCTTGTTCTTAGTACAGCACAAATATATAAAATAAAATGTAATAGGAACAGTAATTTATTTTGCTGTTGCAAATATTGTTGCTGGTAGACCAGATTTTTCTACATCAAATTTTATCTCATTACCAAAAAAGGTATATAAAACAAATGTGATTTTGTAGCAAAGCAGTATTTGTTAATGGTCTACATTTGCTATTAGAATTACTGCCTCTATAAATAATTGAACACCAATTCTGTATTGGACTTAATGGAGTCTACATAGGTGTAAATCCTGGTCAGGTACATTAAAATGTCCTACAAGTGTAACTAGGAAAAGAACAAAGATGATCCTATTTGTTTAAAATCCACATCTGGTAATATTTGAAGAGGTTTTCAAAACATGTTGTGAAAACATGTTTCTTTTGATCTTGGTTCAGTGATGGTGGGTTTGTGCTTTTTTCACAGTAAGACGTCAAGGAAGATAATTGACATTCCAAGCATCTCTCCAGCTGAGAATCCTTCTGCTTTAAAATACATCTGTGCAACATCTCAAAATTATGTCAGTCAACCTATGTTATTAAAGTTCTTTTGGAAGACAGATTTTAGATTTGATATTATTTCCACCAGCTTCAGCTTTTGTCATCATGCAGGGAAAGAGCGTTTCAGGTGCACAGGGGAAAACGTGACCCTGACAAGCAGTCCAGCAAGGCCTTTAGCACCATCACTGAGTCTTTCTTTCTTCCCAGCAGGACAGGATTTTTTTGTGTGATGAAATGTGGGCTCCCATTCCCAAAAGGGGATGGCTCTGTCCCAACTGCTGGCTGATACAGGCATAATCATTGTCAGTTCCCAAGATGTGCCACCCAGACCAAAACTTGGGTCTCTTCTAGCAGTCTGCTAGTAGAGATTAACAGTGTGCAGCACTTACTTTGAAACTCCTTGATATTGCCTTAATTAGCAGGTATAGCCTCACGAATCCCCCTTCCCCGCAAAAATCTGCTTTCACCAGCCAGGTTTCAAACCCCAGTTTGTGTTTATTTTAAGCACCATCAAAAATAAACAAAAAAAATTCACAAATTTTTAACCAAACCATAAAAGTTTGTTCTGTGGAGCAGCTGCTGGCTAACACCACATCTGAATCTATTCCAGTAGCAGTGGTACCAAAGACTTTCTCTGATCTTGGAAAGCAGTAAAATACCAGAATGGAAACCAGTAAGGGCAATATAAACCTGTTTAAACTTTGTGGCCACAATGTGCATGCATCTCTGAAGCTGTTGGGCCTTGTAGTCATTTCCTATAACAAGTCTTTCCACCATTCTGGTAAAGCTGCTTTAAGTCAGTTAAAAATGTACTTTGCGCAAATGTACATGTTCTTTCCAACTCCTAAGCTTGGCAGAAGAAGTCCCATTTCTTGAGACTCACTGGGACAGTGCAAAATGGTTTTAAGCTCAGTAAGATCCAGTCTAAATTTCTTTGCTTTGTCATCAACTTCCTGGGCACACACTCAGAACTTAGGTTTATTTTTAAGTCACAGAACTGCCATAGGTTTAGTATTATATTATCTCTTTAAATTGAGCTCTAAACAAAATATTATTTGTTATATTGCTTCAAGCAATAACTATTTCCAGGGAAATTACCTTAATGAAAACATCTGCCTTATTCCTTTTATTAATCATATATTTTTCTTACTATTCACATCCTCCCATGGGTTTGCTTACACAAGCACAGTTGTACGTAGCTGATTTGTGGCTCTTTCTTTTGGGATTGATTTGTCAATTTTATCCAATCTTTTAAATTGGAAAGAAACAATAAAAATAAGTAGAAAATAGCTATTATATCTACAAATTCAAAGATGACAGCTCACTTATAAGGGAATTATGGCAAAGAGCTGAAATAACAGGAGTGGTGAATCTTGATTCATGGAAACTGCCTGTGAAATAAGGAGAATGCTGTTTGAGGTTAAATTACAGTGCTCTGAATATCTGTGTTTTAAGCATGTTTTCAATGTCCTTTAAGAAGGTACAACGACTTAGTCAGTTTCTCATCTTATATGAAAAAATGTAGTTTGAAATGCCAGCATTAGTCGGGGAACTAGAGCTACAACTTCAAAAAGCATTAAAATCTTCTGCGACAGACTACTCTAGAAACCAGTACTCACCCAAATCCTCTTGATGATGAGGAAGGTCTCTCCAGAAGCAGATTATCTGCATTAAAAAAAAAAGGAAAGAAATCTATTGCCTCTATAGAACTGTGCAATCACATACAATATTACAATGAAGCAAAATAGTTCAAATCTAAGTTACCAATGCTTATGGTAAATAAAAGCAAGGCGTAAACCTATGTAGGTGAGCAGCCTAAGATAGCACTTCTAGACCGGCTGGTGCAACAGTGTTAATCGTCTAAGAGCAGACCGTTTGACACTTCCAAAGCTTGTCAAACTGTACTGAAAATATCTAGGCTTGTTAACATATGCAATAAGGATCAAAAATAAAACAAGCCATGGTGTCTAGCAGCTGGTATTTTGTATATAAGTAAAAATAACAGAACTAAAATGCTAACTATTGACATAATGTGAGACAAAATACCGCCTTTGGCCAGATGGAGAGTGCAAACCTGCCTAGTTCTGCTGAAGTTAGTGATTTTGTGCTGATTTATCCCAGCCCATGTGCTGAGCCTGACATATCACCCACGGAAGTGAGAGGGAGTGGCTGCAAGTTGCTTCCATGGGGAATCACAGAATGGTTGAGCTTGGAAGGGACCTCTAGAGATCATCTAGTCCAACCCTCCTGCTCGAGCAGGGACACCTAGACTGATAGCACCTATATTGCCCATATCACAGCAGCTCCTTTCTGTGAAGCTCAAATAAGCTGGAGTTAGTGTTGAACACTTCTCAGGCTAACAAAAATGTTATTGGGAGGTGGTACGTGGATGGATGTTGCCCCAGAAAGTTCAGCAGCTGGGTACCAAGGAGAGCTGTGAGGGTGCATGGAGGAGGGAATTCGGCTTCTAACACTGTACATAGACATACTGTAGTGACTCCAGGTAGCTAAATTGTGGGCGACTAGTGATACGGACGGCCTTGGCAGTGCCATTTCTTGGCAGGGATGATGTGCCTGTCACCCAATCCCATGGTGGCTCTACCAGGACTGTGTTCCCACCTCACACATTCTGAATGTGGTTCAGGCAGGGCACGCTCTGCTCCCAGCCTCCTCTTATGGCACATCCAACATTTGGAGCTGTGCACACAACTCTGCAGAAATCTGCTGAGAAAAAATAAGGGAAAAGACCAGAAGTGAAATCTCTTCAGAAAATGAGTCAAGTTAAATGATGTTCAGCGAGAAGCAACTGGGACGGCTCACACTGGCACTGCAAAACTGCATTTCTGTGGGGCTTCAGTAACTGAAGCCATATGATCTCCTGCCTCTCCATTTTAATGCTTGCAGTTCAGAGGCCTCCATGGGTGCAGACTTCTTCTCTCATAGCACAGTCAGATCCTTAAATGTGAGGCACAGCAAGTCCCCAGGCACTGTTGGAGCTTTGAAAGTCATTTCAATTTATTCAATCTGGTTTGATGCATCTTATCTTTATGTCTTTATATCAGCAGATCTGCCCTCAGTGGTCCTCACTGTGTCTGTTCATTCCTGCTTCCAAAGTGCACCGTTTTGCTCTCTTCTCATCCTTGTTTCAGCACAAATCAGAATGCTGGAATAATTTGGGTTAAAATATTTGTGCAAAGCAATATACTTGGCATGTATCCTTTTCAGCCTGTATGATTTGACCAGTGTAATTCATATTGCTATTCCATACACATGTGGACTGCCTTATCTGAAGGGGCAGAAAATAACTTAATGGTCGTAAAGCTAAATGGTCAGCAATGAGAGCTTCTTCAGCCATTTTTGTACCTCAAGAAAAATGGAAACAAATTAATAATTCTGCATGTTTTAACAACAGAAGAGAAAAAGCCTTGTGTCTGTTTTCCCATTGGCCCCACTATATCATCAGATTATTGTCCTAGACTGCTGCTCTTGGTAGGCTAGATGATAGATAGCTAAGGTTTTTTCCAGCAGAATGTTTCCCACCTACAGAATTAAACATCTGTCTTTTCCAGTAATTTCAAAGAAGTTATATACTGTAGTATATAAATATGTACATACTCATGCAAATGCATATACAATCTTATATATTTACATACATAGTCATACACACATACACATATTTACATGCACATACAAATCGAGCAGGCAGAGATACATATTACATATAAGGAATATCCTATTCAGTCCTACTCTCTATTAATGATTCTTGATATTTTCTCTTTCAAATGTCTTGAAAAGAACCTGCTATTTTGGGGGGGAGCAGTATTAGCACTATGAGTTCGTTTTTTATTCCTCTAGATTTCTTGGATTATCTACTTAGAATCAGAAATTAAATGTCACATTTCACATTTTTAAATTTAATCAACTTTTTGCTGACAATTAAAGAAAATACAATATAATTTAGACCTTAGGGTGAGGTTTGGTAATGCAAAGTAGAGAAATATCAAATCACTCCAGTCCTCTCCCAGTTTATCTATCTATCTACCTGACTTATTTATCTCAACGGTGAAACCATGCCTGTATTTCTTGTGCTTACAGCTTTGGCATTCTTCGGAAGCCTCTCAGCTTCCTTGCTGTAGTTATGCAGTTTTGCTTCACTGGTTTCTATATTGATTCTTGTTAAAAAAGAAACAAATAAAACCAACAACAACAACAACAAAGACAAAAGCCACACAAAAAAAATGTGTAAGACAAGTTATTTGCTTTCCTTGGCACAAACTGGTTTAGGCTATCACTAAAAAGAATTCTTATCAGCCTTAATGAGGCTATAACCTGAACATTTTTGGCTTTTTTATTTGTTTTTTTTTTTTTTTTCTGATTCCCTCAAAACTCTCCCTTTAAACTATTAGCTGGTGAGTTTTTGAGCAGTCTTCTAGAATTTCAGTGTTAGGACCAGCTGACTCTTCATGTCCAAGTTCTTAGGAGACTTCAGCATGGACGGTAGCAAGAGCACTGACTGACACGGCACTCGCAGCTACCTGTGTCCTTCCTGGTATAGCCTGTTTGGATGCCAGGTCAAATCCAAGATTAGCACTCAGCTTCTGGTCCAGATCTTTATTTTCAGACTATAAAAATCTCTGCCTCCACAGCTGGAGAAAATGATAGGTGAACTAATTCTTTCATCTTTTGATCAATATCACACATAAGGCTCGATAAATCCAAAATGGGATATGTAAAGCTATTTCTGCTCTTTTATTCTTTTTTGAAGTCTGATGACAATAATAAAGTATGCACTGATAGTATTTATACCTAAACTGGGCTGTATGCAAGAATTCATTCTGAAAGCATGCTGGAGCTCTGAGATATTCTAATAGAGGAACTATTCAAATAGAGGAACTGTAGAATATGGAGGAAATATCCTGCTTTATCTGGAATACTTCCAGCTTATCTGGAATTTCTGAATCAAAACCAATTCTAATTAACCCACATACTATTTTTAAAACAATAAGATTATCAGCAACCTTTGTGCACTGCACCTAGAGGTTTACGATACAAAGAAAGGTATATGAACAAATGTATATAGCTCAATTTCATAATGGTGAGTGATTTTATTTGAAATTCACAGCTACTGCACGTTAAGGTATTATATTCTGTTTACACAAGGAATGCTATTACACAGATACCATAATCCATGTATCTAAAGGACAAATTCTAAATAAAATGCCTGTTCATTTTCATCAGATCAGATTAAGTAGGGTGAATAGCTCCTAAGGCTAGATAATAGTGTTTGTTTTATTACTAGTCATCTGTACCATTGATGCCAATATTCCGTAGTATTTCAGGTAAGTAACAGCAAGCGTCTGGCAGCAAGCTGGTAATTAAAGTCTGTGCTGGTTTTAGATATTTCCTGCAAGGGGTGAGTTTGACTCTTTATCCTACACTGTCTTTAGAACATTTCCTATAGTTCAAAACCACAAATGAGGTACTGATGAAGAAAACAGGTTATATAAATAAAATCAAAAGAATGTGGTTTCAGTTTATTTGGGGAACACTGAATGATGATGTTAATTGAAGCTGCAATTATTTAATTTCACTGACAAGATCCAAAATCACAAATGATTAAATGTTTTGTAATTTAAACAGAGCAATTCATCTTCCTTTAAACTGCTTGCAAGTTGATTAAAAAAAAGTGTCTAACACAAGGGGGTTGTCAAAACAGGGAAGAAGTACAGGCTTAAAAGATTAAAAGAACAAGATTTCAGGATCCTTGGAATTATCATTCTCGGTTTGACAAATAAGACTCCGTAAGCCTGTAAAAAGGTATTGCTAGGCTGGACTACTTTATAGTCACAACACACTGAATAACATATCTGATAGGGACAGTGCCAAGTCAGTCTGTAAGAGAAGGATTTTTCTCAGGCAGTCAGCACTGGTGAATGCTCCCAAGCACGAGGAATTATGTGCACTAGAAATACATCTTAAACAGTGTGATCGGTGTGATCGTAGATGTCCTCATTATATGGCTCCGACTCTTCCATGAATGACAAAATTCTTGTTCTCAATGTCATCTTGTGGCAGTGAATTTCCTGTGCTGTGTGCTATGTGAGAAGTATTTCCCTTTAGCCTTTTTCTTTCCCTTCCCTTGTTCATGTATTCTGAGAAAGGGCAAATAAGAGCCCTCTGAGTCACCTTCTCTGCATCATGTATTATAATAGGCAGAGATGATAGAGCTTCGTATTACTACATTTGCCTGGTATTTTCCATTTTAAGACCCTGTTTTCAGTTGCTTCTAACCTTTTCAGGCATGAATACTTCAGGCTACTACAATGCTATCAGTTATACAAGCCTGCCTTAAGTTGATTTATTTTGGAAGATTTCAGGCAAAGCACATTAGCTACTTCTGAAAAAGAAGAAAACAAACAAACAAACAAAACTGATTTTTAATGTTAAAAAATCCTATAAACTTATTTATAGAGAAAGCTGAAACCTGGGTCATCTGGCATAGAGCCCTGAAACCTATGGGCTTTCTTTCTATCATCGGAGATATACCTTTTGCCACCGCGGGAAAATCTGTGAAAATTTGGCCATGACATCAGTCTGAGGAATTTCTATTATTTTCATGTTCAGTAAAGATCTGGAAGATAGTAGACCCTCTTGACTTTGAATATCCACCCTCTGACAACTATGTGCAACCAGTCATGTCTCCTTCCCTACAGAGATACAGTTTTGTTCATCTCTTCATAGCTTCTAGTCCACATCAGACAGAGATAGGGATGGGTAATATCAGAGTGAGGGCATTGATGCTGGAAGTGGAAGAAGGGAGGAGAAAGTCCAACCAAGGAGAGAATTAAATGGCTCAAGAGGCTGGGGATAGTGCACATATCAGACACTTCCTTTGGGCAGCCCTTGAGACTGGGTGTGAAAGGCAAGAGTGTGGCAGATATTTATGGATAATAGGTCATCCTGGAGCCTGGAAGGGAGATTGGAGGGATCACCTGATGGGTCAGGAGGCTGGGGTTGTAATCAGATGTGTGAAAAGCAGAAAATGAGACTGAAATGTGACAGAGATATGCCTACAACAGGGCACTATGGAGAGACAAAAGCCCATGGAAGTCATGGGCTGAAGGGTGTCCCCCAGCAATCCAGCTCTCCCTGAAACATGGGTTGCAGCTCAGTTTCCTCAGTTTCACCCACCTTAGGTTTTCAACTGACAGCCCAGAGTCTACTGTGGGAATGTCTCAGTGCTGCTGTGGTGACCCTTGTAAAGCCAGAATCAGCCCAGGAACTGAAAATGCAGGGAGATCCTGGCACAGGGAACACATTTATAGCATTTTGATCTGTTACTCGAGTGCTTATCAATGCGGGGATCTAAAGATACATCCTTGCTGACAGTCTGTGTGGGAATTGCTAGCAAAAAGAAAAAAAAAATCTGATCTTTTTTCATATTTCCTTTCCTAAAACTCAAGAATTACATGCTGAGGCACCTATGTTGGAACGATGTTGCATAAGCAGAGGAAGTGAAAGAATGGAAAACAAGCACTTCATAGCTAGGAAATACTAGATTCAAGGTTGTCATTACAAACTGATTTCATCCTCCTTGTGTAATCTATTATTAGTTACATAATCAGCTATCATTTTGGCCAAATGTCACCTTCTTACTCAAAACACTTGCTTAAAGTGTTTTAGAGATTAGTAGGGGGAATGTAGTACCAGAACTATGTATTTGCAAGATATCTGCTACCTGTTTGCTGGAAAAGCTGGAAAGAATCCCAGGGGAGTGCAGGAGGGAAAAGAGTGGTGTTGTGGTTAAGGTTAGGTCCGTGCTGCTGTGAAGAATGACCTTGAGTTCTTGCTTCTCAGCAGGGCTCCTATGTAAGATCAGGCAGGGTATCTGGTGAAGTTTTTACACATGGTCAAAAATGGCATGTTCCATACTTTCTGTGATGTGTAGCTTGAGATCCTTGGGTCTATTTTGTCAAAGCACTGAGCACTGGAAGTTGACTATGTAAAGCTCGGAACAAATAAAGTCCAAAGTCCTTCTAACTGGGTACTGAAAATTCAACTCAAAAATGATTTTTTTTTTTACTCTAATAGTTGTGTCTCAGCTTCCTCTTTGTATAATGGATCTGTAACATTTGTTGGAACTGTAACAAAAATACAAATTATTGACAGATCAAACAACAGTTGGCTTTGTGGATAGAAAGGAATAATTTTGCCTCGGATGTGTGGTTTGAGCAGCTTGCAGGAGTAAAAATAGAGTCAAAGAAGTGAGGAAGAAGAACAAAACACAGCAATGAAGAGCGGCTAAAAATGTAAGGCATGCAGGGGGAAAAAATGGCATAATGTAATTTACAATTGTTGGTATCTCCACACTGTGATCATTACTGCAAACCTAGTCAAATAAATGTATCCCCGAGTTAACTTTATAATAGTTACCTCATCTACCCAGAGCAGTCTAGTCACAGATCCACAAAGCTCAAGGAGGGCTGCAAAGCCCCACTGAGCAGCTGAGGAAGTAGCAGAGAGATCCCTCGAGCTCTGTGCTGCTGCAAGAGCTCATGCTAGATGGTGTATAGCAGTGACGGCACTGCAGGCATTGTAGGCAAATCTGGGGATCAGCCTGAAAACAAGCCAACAGCTGGATTCAGCTTGTTTCTCCTAACTTCTGAGTGCTTCACACTGAGCTCCCAAGGTTATTTTCTTCCTTGCTTATACACACAGCTTTAGCTCACTGTGTGTATAAGCAGGGTGCTCCTTTACCGCCTCTCTGAAATGAACAGGCTCAGCCTCCTCCATGTGTCATTTGGAAGTCTCACCATGATAATATTCACAAGACATTCTTGAATACCCTCAGTTTCTGATTTATCTTTTGAAAGGGAATCACCTAAATTAATAACCCAGAAAAGGTAGCAGCACTGATTTATAGTCCATACATAGCACATTGCTGTGTAGGTGTTTGCTGAGCTGCTTTATTCTGTTCCCTCCTCTCCTCTTCTTACAAATCTATCTATCTACACAAAAGAATTTAAAGATTATGACAGAATCAAAATAAATTTTTGCATCCATGAAAAGACCAAGACAAACAGCTGAATACTTTTTTGGTCTGCAAAAGTTCAAGGAAGGAGTTGTTGTTTTAAGTGTACTATTCCAGTTCTTCTCTAGATTAGACACTTGCACTAAAAAACTGGAGTTAAATTATCGTGAATTTTAAGGTCTTGAGATGTGATGTTTTTGTCAGGAGAAAGGGATACTTCTAAGAAATAGCAAACCAGAAAATTGTCATTAAATACTTTTCAGAAGAAGCAAACCAGAAAACTACCACCTAAACAAATTTCAGAATAGTTTGCAAAAGCCTTCATAAACAGTTCATTTGCTTGGGAAGTATCAAAGTGCAAGTTCATTTAGCTGGAGAGGTAATAAAATCTCTATCATACAATAAACTGCATTTGGTCACTTTTCAGAACATATACTTAAATGTAAGGGGGGCAAAATAAGTATTGCATTAGCATTGCACCTATACCAAAGAACAACCACCCCTGTGAAATTTGATAAAATCAGTCAAATTAATCTATTCCTAAAAGAATCATTTCTAAGGCTGACACCATAGTAGCCAATCTATCTTAGCACAACATGGAAAAGAGGGTACATTTTGGCACTGATATCTGTGGTGGTTATTGATTTCTGCAGTGACAGCAGCCCTTTTACCTTTGAGACGTGCTCAGGGACCCAGGAGTCTGGGGTCTGAATAGCTTTAACTGTCCCTATCACAAGATGATTTGGAACATTTTACACGATACGGCATGCAGGTGCTGCGAATTCAAACCATAACTTCTGCCAAGCTGCCATCAAAATTTCTTCACCTAAAAAGAAGGTAGGGACTGCCTTTCTTCATATTCTGTAAAAAATAGGAATGAAAAGCTGTGGGTGCAGAGCGTGGTTCAAGAGTGCCTCAGAAAAAAAAGACATGGATGGGATTCTCTAGTTGATGGGATTAAAAGATTTACTGTTTGTAGGCAGCAGAGAGGAAGGCAACAGGCAAAACTTGTCTGGCCTATTTTAGATGTCTGTATTAGCATGAGATTTCCCACGCCCTAGAAATGCTTGCTTCTCTCCATTGACTGCAAAGGAAGGCTAGGTACAGAGCTCCAACCCAGGAAATTAAGCAGCTGCAGGCATCTGAAGTTGGGTAATACTCACCCTGGAAGACATTGCGTTTCCTTCCTCTAACAGGCAGGGTGAACAAGAAACACACTTGCTGCACCACATTATACGGGGAATGACCAGACTCCTCACTGCTCCCTTAGCAAAAATGGCAGAGTGGGAAGCAGAAGAGCTTGGTGAGCAGATACAATTTTTTTAACCTGAGCCCAGTTGAGCAAACGCAAGGGAAGAGTTGTGTTGGTCCCTATGCAAGCAGTTTGAGAAAAGAAAATACTCTGCCTATATAGAATAATTTGGGTCAGAAAGTATCTTTGGAGCTCATGTGGTCCAATCTCCTGCTTAAAGCAGGGCCACTTTCCCTCTGCTTCCATCCTAGATGAGAGTTTTACAAGAATTTAGCTCTGAAGCAGCAATCTAATTTTACTGTGAGATCTAGACATGCCCATAAGAATACTGGAAACCCTGCAACCACATGAAAATGTTTTTTTAAACAGATCCTGGCCTTATGTCTCACTCCACATTAGGTCTACCTAAGCTACAGTGGAAAAAAAAGACAATTTTCTGTGTATATATTTATATACTATCTCAGAAATAAACTCCGGTTAGAAAATATTTTAAAATCTTACCTGTGTTCGCATTTGCAATTTCTGCATCTAAAAATAGTGTGCCACAGTTTGTAACTGATCATACAACAAAATCTGTATTACTCAGCAAGTCACCATTATGATTTTCAGGCACAAACAACAATATTTCTTAGCTTGATCAAGAACAGGTATTTGGAGTGGTTGAAAGATGAGGATACTCTGTAATGCAGAATGAATAGTGATTATAACTGGGAGTAAATGAGGAAGTGAATATATATTAATTGCACTCTTCTGTTCAACATTAAAAAATGAAGCCTTTCTTGAAAGATATTTGAAATAAGATATAAGAAGATAATAAGATGTAAGAATAAGTCCACACTGAAAAACAAATATCCTCTACACAATCTGAGATCTCNAAGATAATAAGATGTAAGAATAAGATATAAGTCCACATTGAAAAACAAATATTCTCTACACAATCTAAGATCTCAGCTAGAGCACCAAAAGAACATTAATTTGAATGTAAAGCATTCACATCAATCCAGAAGTGCTAAAGGAAAGCACACAGAGTTGTAAAGTGTCACATAGCCATTTAAAAGCTGTGAAGGGCCTTTATAGGTTAATTAATGTTGTCCTAAAGTGGATGGACAATTCATGGCCTTAACATTCAGTACACTTTTAAGACTTACAGTTCTGAAGAATAGAGACTCACTAGCATTCTGTGAAATGCTTCTAGTCCACAGAGGAGGCAAGGGCTCAGCTGAGCTTTAGAAGTGTTAACATAAGTTATGAAGAATGGACAAGATGTTTAAACTATGAGACATTCACAGAGAAAGATTGCTGAGTCCTGAGTATCTGCGGCACAGATCATGTGGAACTGAAGGTAGGGTAATGCTTATGAAAGCAGAAAAATAGCTATGAAATCTCTATTTACGCAGGAAAGAAATAGAACATCCTTGGATATAGCAACACCAGCCGATAGAAATATGGTCAGAAAAGATACTAAGTCCTAACATTCCAAAAGAATTTAAGTCAAAAAACTGACAGAGTTACTAAAAGTCTATACCTCTCAGCTATTAAAACTAGTAAGATTAGAGACAAACAACAAGATATGTTGTAAACTAATGCAGGTAGCCTGAGTAACAAAGAGGTAGAACTGTTATTTATTGATGTAAATGACAAAGCAAGGTTTACAGGACCAAAAGGGTGAAAAAGAGTATGGCAGAATGAGACAGAGGGCATGACTGGAATTGGTGTCAGAATGAGTAAGGTACATAGTCAGGTGCAGTGCTCTTCAGTGCTGCGTCCTATGTAAATACTCATAAAAACTCATACTTACCACAAGAACTATGAAACATTGATACTGAAAAAATAATGTATATACATGGAATATTATAGGCTGATAGGTTCACTACATTAATCATGTCACAGGAAAAGAAGGAATGTAATAGGCAAACTGAGAGTCATCATACCTGAAGGGAGACAGAGAAGAAGATTAAAAATAAAGAATTTCCTAAAAATAGGAAAGTGAGAAAATTAATAAGCTTCCTATGCTTCTGAGGACAACCCAAACTTCCTGAGTTCTCTTCAGAAAGCACAAGCAAATTAGCTCTTCCAAGCTCTTCAGGCACTCACACACATTAGCTGAGCTCTGATGCTCTTCAGGATAGATCGGTGCTGGTACTGGATGAATCCAGTTCTACCTTTCCTGTATGGTACTTTTACATGAGTAAAACCATGAAACCAAAGTGAGACATCAAAAGATCTGTCCATTCTATCCAGCACATACATATATGTCCCAAGTACTGAAAAAAGCAAGTGCATTTAGATATAATGTTAACCTGCCCTTCTCTTAAATACTCTCTCATTTGCTATGATGTTGACCATTTTTTTAGTCTTGCAGTGAAGCAGAACAGGTACCAAGGGAGAGTTCAGACTTCAGTCTGACTATAAACAAAAGTCAGAATACAGTTTGTTTAGAGATATGGAGTGAAACTAGGGAATAAAGCCAAAGTATTACAGATCAGGAATTTAGAAATGCTTTATATATGCATATGTATGCATATATATGTATACACACACACAAATCCACAACAATGGAATCATATATCATTTCAATATTGGTAAGGCTCAAATGAAAATTCAGGGTCTAAGATTGACAGACTGTGAATGTAAATGTATTTGGGATTCTTTTTCGATGTTATTTGGAGGACTGACATGATGTGTTTGAAATGGTATTAAAATAAAAAGTTGAAAGAAAAAAATCATGACAACCAATGTGTATATTTTAAGAGGAATATAATTCACCAATAATCAAATGATGTCTGATGCACTGTAAGAGACGTAGCTTTAGTAATCTCAGAATATCCATGCTGTTCTGTTTCTAATCTTCCTCTAATCTGTCTTGCAAATCTTTAAGTAAATTGATTATAACTATCATTTAGTCAGGGGAAGTCAGATTTTTTTCTAATCTAGTAATTTTAATTGTGGCTAATTGATTGAACATAACAGGTAACATTTACAACCAGGTGTTGACAAATTTCTAGTTATCACCTTAATAGTTAGTATTTTAATGGGGAAGATATGAGAGCATAGAAAAGACCGAGATTCCTCAGTGCTTTCCATACAGGAGACTGGCCTTCTGCCTGGGGAGTTAAATCATAATTAGGCTGGTGCTTGGAACTTGCAAGAAATCTCTAATTGCAGCTTGATCAGCCTCAACAGAGAAGATTAATGCAGCCCTTAGCATTTTAGCAGTGACAAGATTTCCTTGGGCTGGCAAATCATGTCATTCTGTTTTGGAATATGTTTTATTATATTAGAAAGATACTGCAAGTACAGTCCCTCAAATCTAATGGAAAGTTATGGCAGATTTATATCAAGAATCCTAAAATAATGTTCTTTCCCAAGTGAGGAAGGCCATTGTTGAGGAATAAATCACAATCATGTTTTATGTTATCTCATAATGATAACCTTAATTCAACTTTGAACTAGTCAGCCTCAGATTAGTAGGACAAGGTACGTAAAATCTTTTTAAATTTCCTGCCTAATTTATGACAGAGGATTAAATAAACCCTCTGCACCTGGAAGGTTGCTTTATAGAACTGATAATAAAATACCTTTGCTTTTCTTATTCCTAAAAATGGACACAGGTAACATTTGCTACGTCCTCCAGATCTAACTAAATGACAGACCTTTCACATCTCAGGACTTTTATAAATATTTGAAATTATGTCTTTAAATAATCACTTTAAAAATTACAAAAGATCAATATTAATGGTAATATTTCTTTCCACTCATTCAGTTATGTTTGATTTCAGATTAAGAGCACTGCTAACCTCAAATACTTTTAAGGGGTAAGTTCATTTCCTCCAAATCAGGAGGTTTTTCAAAATAAACAAAGCTCATTTTCTTCCTTTCCTGCTCTCTACTATCCTTGAGAAACATTCAGCCCTTCAGACCTTCTTCAACAGCTATGAGGTTTGAAACCTCTTTGGCGGTGGAAGGCAGGGAGAATGAAGGCTGAAATTCTCACATCATCACGGGTAGCTCAGAGTAGAGCTTCTATGATCCCTTTTTGCACAACTTTCAGTAAAATAGTGAGATGAAAGTATTCTATGTCCAGATCTTGCACTTCCTGTTCTTTACAAATTTAGGTCCACATAAGCATCTGGAGCTCTGAGACTGTTCTAGGAAATTAAATATTGCTGGAGAAGCTCCCCAGGCACAGAAACCAGATCTGCTATAAATTGCTAGAGTGGTTTCTGATGTGTTTTTGCCCTGAGCCGCCTAGCGCTCTCCTGGATGATTCCCAGGCACCCTCACGGAGTTAGGACAAGCCCTTCCCAAAAGGCAGTTGTGATATGGCCACCCTGTCTGAAAGATGGAAAAGAGTTTCATGGTTTTGTGCCTGTGCATCAATCCCAGAAAAATGCACCAGGAACTTTTAACAGAGTGCAAAGATAGACTAGGGCCCAGGTGGCAGCAGGGCAGTCCCTGTTCTTCTGACCTTGAAGTTAGCTAGTTGTCCTCTTTCATAACCTACAAAGAGTGGTGGTGGAAATTGGTGTTTTTGTGCTCCTAATGAAAGACTGTTTTAGGGTGGGAAAATAGGAGTTTAAAATGGCAGATTTTACCTCATCCGCAGTGAGTCTGTGTCCACAGGAGCANAGGCAGTTGCGATATGGCCACCCTGTCTGAAAAGGGAAAGGAGTTTCATGGTTCTGTGCCTGTGCATCAATGCCAGAAAAACGCACCAGGAACTTTTAACGGAGTGCAAAGATAGACTAGGGCCCAGGTGGCAGCAGGGCAGTCCCTGTTCTTCTGACCTTGAAGTTAGTTAGTTGTCCTCTTTCATAACCTACGAAGAGTGGTGGTGGAAATTGGTGTTTTTGTGCTCTTAATGAAAGACTGTTTCAGGGTGGGAAAATAGGAGTTTAAAATGGCAGATTTTACCTCATCCGCAGTGAGTCTGTGTCCACAGGAGCAAGCGGTGCAGAGGAGCCAGGTGTGGGCCGTGTCTCTTCGGACGTGTCCCTGCCTGGAACCTGCTGCCCGTGGCCACAGTCCTCTCCGAAGTGCACCCTGTTCCACCCCCCAGATCCTGCCCCTTGTGCCCAGTGCAGCCATCTGGAGCACAACTTCCATCTAGTTTCCACCGGAAGGAAGCCCATTCATGTACTCCAAATGCACCCTACAGTCCTAGGAAAAGTAGAGTTAGGAGATTTGTCACTAAAATTGCTCTCCCAACATGTACTAAAACACCAATGCAGACATACCCTGAGGCATGTTTTAAAAGAGTTAAAACATCCCTTTTCTTACCACCTACCAGCAAGTTCCTCACGCTTCTCCTTCCAGCCCTCCCCAAGGGCTCCCTGTCCCTGATGCTCTTCAGAGCTGTGAAGCAGAACTAAAGCGTCCTGACACTCTGTTAAATAACATTATGTCCTCAACCATGCAATCACCCCTACGGGAAAATAAGTGTATATCCTTGTAGTCAAATGTTGTGATGAAAAGATATGTAGGGTTTTTTTCTAGCATTTGTTACAGATGCTCTGATTCTTCCTAAGCAGAAGACTGTCTGAGATACTGGGGGCATTCTGATCTGGGGATAATCTTTTGGCTTGCGCATTTGCTTGCACTATCTCCAGGAGGGCCGGGATGCACCTGACATGGGCTGTGCTCATGGTTTCCTCCAGCCTTTGCTGCTGCCTGTGCACTGGAAAGTGGCTTCACACACTGCACACATTCACCATCAATGTGTGAGTGCAAGAAATGATACAAACAAAAAAATAGTATGAGGCAAATTACACACCTGGTATTCTCACACTGCAGTCTACATGCATTTCTTTAGCCCAGACTGCTGCAGTTTCCTGGAGTGAATCATCAAGAAATACTGCATTTCTGTACTATCCTGAAGGCTATACAGAACCTTTCTGCTTACTGTAAAACCTATAATATCTGCTTTTATCATGCCCTTATTAATTTTTCTCTTCTGAGGAAAAAAATCAGAGGTTTGACTGGGTATCACTAACATTACTGTTACTGCAGTTCATCTGGGATTTCTTCAGCATTTTATTAATCTTCAAATTACCTTACTGCAAAATGTGCTTAATAATTGATGTGTCCATATGCATGTCCAGATGTAGGCATTGCTCATCACAGTTTGTGACAGCTAGTAACCCATCCCCTCCTTATGGCCTTTTGGATCAATCTCTAACTTTATCTTCAGTTCCCAAGAGATTAAAACTATTTGACTGCAGAACTAGCTTTAGCTGATGACTTCAGATGTCCTTAATAATATCTAGTTCTTTTTGTGAACCCTTGTATTTTTGTGTGACATGAAATAGAGAGGAAATAATGGCCAGATGGAAATCCAGAAGAAGTGGAGTGAGTGCAAAGAACAAGATAATACAAACAGATTTATTCCAAAGAGAAGCATATTCCAAATGAGGATATTGCTAAGACAAGAAAAACAAGGCTTAAGGACCACGAAGGGAAAAGCAAAGACAGGGAGAGAATGAATCAGGAATAGGCAGAAGGATCAAGTTTACACAAAAGAAACAATAAAAGAAAAGGTACCAACATTTTTAGGGAGTTAGTTTTTAATATGAATTCTGTTGTCCATGTAAAGACAATATTTTTCAGTGACATAAGCTAAGCATGCACAACTGCCACCTCCTAAATTTATTCTGGCATTCTCTGCATGTATGGGTGTTCCCCTTGATCAACAAACCATAAGAATCTGAGCATTGCATCAAGGAGTAAACAACACCTTTACTATAATTATATATATATATGTATATAGAATACATAATATACACATTATATCATATATTGTATATAATATACTATGTCATGTATCGTGTATCATATATTTAAATACAATTATAGTTATAACTCTCATTAAATTATTTTATATTTATTGAAATAAAAGCTGTCTGCTTGTGACCATTAGTACCTTCGCTTAATTTCTAGATTGCATTTACTCAGTAATGGATGTTTTTTTCCTGGAAAGAGTTTACACAGTTTATTCAAATGAGTGTTTATTTTCAGTGTTTACTAAGTGACAAATAACATTATAGAAGATTTTTTTCAGACAGATTAATAAAAAGAAGCTTCTTTGGGAAAGAGAGATAAATGACATTGTGCATAAGTGAAAAATGAGCTGACAAAGCTCAGAATAATAGTGGTTCTTTTTAATGTCTTCACACATCCTTCTTTAAGCACAGCTCTGGATCAGACTATTTTTCTTTTCAAGTTGAAATCAGAGATCTGTTGAGATGATACATATTCTGCCTACATGAAAAAGCATTTGTGATTATAGTGCATTCAGCAGGGATCTCTTTCCGCAACACTAAAGCTGTTCTCTCTTCCAGAAAGACTTATTTGGAAGTTAAATAGTAATAAAGTGAAATCATGATGCAATCTGGGACTATAATCGTGATCTTGCTTGTGCCTTTAAAAAAATATATATTTAAACTTGTGGAAACAATGCCATTTAAAGTCATCTTCCTCTTATGACAAGAAGGGAATGGGTTGTGAAAGACATTGATTCAGTAGTTTCAAACAATCAAGACATGACTAGGTTGGCTTTGAAGCTCAAAGCGGGTATTCGCTAAGTGGAAAATATACTTGATACTTGGTGCCTGCAAAATAGGCGAGTGTAAGGGGGTATTTCTTCCATTTGAATGTCTTGCTCAGTCTCTTGCCTTGGTTAGCACCATGAGTACCTACGTCACGCACAAGGGCAAGCCATGGCACAAACAGCCTTGTATCAGGTGTTAGGGGTGGCTACAGAAACCGGAGATCCTTCCTGCAGGGCAGGGTCCAAAGCAGGGTGGGAGACAGTGAACAATTCTGATCCCATCACTTGAGAAGCCTGGATTCCAGGGGCTCGAGACCCCTTGGATGAAGCTCACCTGAGTCTCATCTATGCTGGGCAGGTGCCTGTAGCTGTGAAGGACCTGGGGGATTAACTAACTCAGCTGTCCTGTCCATGACTGGCTGAGGGAGAGAGGAGCAAACTGCCTCTCCTCCCCCTTCCCTATTACTCTCTTGAAGGACTCTGATCACTGACAGAAAAGGTCAAAGCAAACCAATCATGGTTAAAAATAAATGGATAAAACATTCATGTCATGCACGNCCAGGGGCTGGGAGACCCCTTGGATGGAGCTAGGGGGAAGCTGAGACTCACCTGAGTCTCATCTATGCTGGGCAGGTGCCTGTAGCTGTGAAGGACCTGGGGGATTAACTAACTCAGCTGTCCTGTCCATGACTGGCTGAGGGAGAGAGGAGCAAACTGCCTCTCCTCCCCCTTCCCTATTACTCTCTTGAAGGACTCTGATCACTNTGTAGCTGTCAAGGACCTGGAGGATTAACTCAGCTGTCCTGTCCGTGACTGGCTGCGGGAGAGAGGAGCAAACTGCCTCTCCTCCCCCTCCCCTATTACTCTCTTGAAGGACTCTGATCACTGACAGAAAAGGTCAAAGCCAACCAATCATGGTTAAAAATAAATGGATAAAACATTCATGTCATGCACGTTTAAAAATTCATTGCTACACAAGCTGCTCAGTGGCTGCAGTGGTTATTGCTGCTGCTGCATGCTTTTGCATACATGCTTTTTTTCTGTGCAAGACTTTGCCAGATCTGCTCAGAGAGTTGCTTACATATCTTCATCTCTCTGCTCCCATGCTGTATGTCTGTGGTGAAGAGTTCCTGAGACCTAGCTGGGATGCTCTGCTCTGTCATGCATGTCTGTAGGTTGCTTCCAAGACACTGCCATCTGTGGTATGGATGGGAGAGGTATGGCTATGGTTTATCATACAAATCATGAGCCTGACCTAAACAGAGGGCTGTGATGGCCTCCCTTTGCACCGTGACCATACAGTTTGTTTTTGCTTTAGGAGAACTTCTCTTGTTTGCCTGTCCAGTTTAGAAACCAGGGTCTCCAGGCCTCAACCATTATATTCAGACTTTCTACCTCAAGAAATTAAGGCAAACACTAAGAAATAAACCACTTGTACCCTTATGCCTGATATGTTCCATCCAGTCAGTGCTCTTAAGCAACCACACAAAAAAACACTAGTGCATCTGGAAAGGAAAAAATGCTCTTTCTCTCTCCTTTTAGCCACATCTAAGGTGATGTAAATATCTAGGGTAGGTTGTTGAGGCAGCTAGATGGTCTTTGCAAGGCACAAATACTTGATCCTGAAGATCCTTCTTTTGATGCAGATATACTCTGAGAAGACAGAAGTGAAAACAAAGGGTATGCAAAACAAAGCTCTTGAAGATACCAATAAAACCCAGTAATGGCCCATTAAACCTCTGTTCCTCCTTGGATGATTGGAGCTCAAATTTTCATTCCTGAGCTCCTGGAACATGATAGTTGATCAAGGCATAAATTCACCTTTATTTTTATGATCAGCAGGTGTGATGTTGAGAATACAGTGTATCTCAATAGCACATTAAAAGTGAATGAAAGGTATTCCTAAAGTTGAGAGACAGAGTTAAGGATTTCACTTGTGCAGACCATGGAACTCCGGAATTGATCACCCTCAGCTGCAGGAATACTGGGCTGATATCTTACTTATCTTTATTTAAAAAAATACAAAAGTAGGACATTATGAGGAGAAGAGACTATACAGAGAATGTATCAGGAATCTCTTGAAACACTGGTCATGTTGGGGTTTTTATCAGAGTGGTCCTGCTATAGTGAGACACCATCCCAGCTTGGGGATGCTCTAGAAATAGAAAAACAAAAAGTTAAGGTTAAGAAATAGCCATTTGATGAATATTTTGTAGCTGTGGTCCCAGTCTGGGCTTTCATTTGAGAGTGTCATTAGAAGCTGCAGCACTTGGGAAACCTACTGTGTGGGAAAGGTTCTAATTAACATTGAATCACTCGTCCTCTGCCCACCGTTGTCCCTTGCCGTACGAGTAGTGGGGAGCAATAAACAGCCAGCTCAGCGTAGGTGGCTCTCTTTTTATAGTTAACTGGAGGCTATTGAAGGGAAGAAAAAGAGTGTCCCAGCTGAGAATTAAGCCATAACATCAAGTGAACATGTGGCTGTAAAATGCCAGTAGCTGCTGTAGTCAAAAGAGCAAATACCAGTTTCTTCCAATACTGAAGAAGGAAGAACAAATTCTAATTGTTCAATCTCAGCTGAGTCATTTCTTTCATTGTTGCTGTTAAATGAATCATTGCTCTCATTTTCTACTTTGTCATAAGTTTGGGTTCTGTTTTGGAACTTTTTTTAACAGGGTAGAGGAATACTTATGTATATGAGCTGATCTATTCACAGAAATGAGATTCACTATCTCAATCCTCCCACGGGAACCACACCAGAGATGTGTTTGGTGGAATGTGGAAGTGTGGACTAATGAGGATGCAAGCAAACAGCATCTGGTTAGAAGCACTGTATGGGTATGGTGAAGGCTTCTACAGGGAAAGAAAGGCCAGGCCTACATTTGCATTGTGATCTAGAGTAGTAGAGCAGTTTTAAAGCAAGTATCCTGATCATAGCCAATTACCGGGTGTGTGGTTTGGTGCTAGAAATAGTTATGGAGAAAACAAGCTAGATGGCTTACTCTGGTCTAGCTAGACATTAAATGAGCTCCAAACACCATTGGCAACTTAAGGGTCTGAATTGATAATCGCTCCCTTGGTCAGCTTTGAACTGTATGTGAGCAATGTTAAGACTAGGTCCTTTGAGAATACAGTAAAGTAGACCCATTGAACTGATCATCAAGTAGATGTCAGGACCTCAGCACGAATGTTTGAATTCATGGATTCACTCCTGCTGTCCTGAATTACTTGTGAACATAGAAAAAATGTCAAATTCTATCTTCAATAAAAACTATATTGTTGGATTTTGGAAAATAGGTATTGCTATCAAAAATTAAGGCCAGATTGTGTGGCTTACAGCCAGTGCCTGAAATTCAACTGTTTTTCTGATTAGTAATAAGAAAAAATGTCCTAAAAATAGGAGAATGATGCAGCCACAGAGATGTCACATCACCATTTCTGAAAATCCTTCTATGGTATAAGGCAGGAATGAAATGTGCATCTGTTTCATAAATCTGTGAGTTGAGAATCACAGATCCACCATCTGTTCCTTAGGTGTCTTTATTCACTTAAATGTCCTGAAAATGCAAAGTTTCTAGCATTTTGTTGTTGTTGTTATTTTGAGAGAATGAAAAAAAGTAAGAAATGGAAAAAACAGTGATCGCAAGCAGGAAATGCCATGTATCTAACTTGAATGCTGTGGGACCAACTGTCTCCTGGTGGGGGACATGGACTGTGCAGCAGGGAAAGTCAGACTGATAAAGGGTGTCTGAAGCACCTAGAGAAAAGAGGCCTGGTTTGTCCGTCTTTGCCTCAAATCACAAACATTTCTAACGGAAGAAGGTAATAGCAATTACTTCAGTAGAGATATTCACCATTTCCACTGTTTTGAAGAGAAGAATCAGACTAATTGAAAGAGTTTGGGTTGAGATTAAGACCAAGGAAATACAGTCCACTGATTAAACTGACTCAAAGCACAGCTGTTCTCTGTGCTAAAATGACGATCCGAACCTCTTGGGACTGTTTTTAAAAATTTCTATATTTTCTTAACTGTGCAAGGCTCAATATGTACTTCAGCTTACTCGAAAGAAACTGGCTCACTCCAAGAGATCTTGTGAGTGCTGAGTACCAACAGAAACCAGAGTCCTGGAGGACCCAAAGCTGAAATACATTAAAAAGATTTGCTTTGGCTATCTGCTTTGTAGTAGATTAGAGAAGGGAAGAATAACTCTTCAGTACTGAAGTTACTCTTTCTGCATTCCGATCATTTCAAAATCTCACTAATAAAATTTTCTTTCGAACCAAAGCTTACTTCTGCAATGGTACAGAACAATTGTAGCTGCGACAGCAAATATGCTCAGACTTGCTCAAACTACAACAGCAGGAATTTAACAAGAACTGAATCAGATGTAGCAGCACAACTGATTTCTAATAATTTCAGTCTTTTTTTTTTTTGCAAATTAATCCTTTTACAATAATTAAGGTGAATGCTTACCACTAAATTATTTTCCTAAGTCACATCTTTTGCATTAAATACCACACTGCAGACAGAAAATTAAGTAAAATAGTATCTCATAGATATTTTTATTATGTTATGAAACTAAGAGATTTAAAAGAATTAATTATAGAATAGTAGAATCATAAAATCATTAAGGCTGGAAAATAACCTTGATATCATTATATAAAGTCCAACCGTAGGCCCCTCAACACTATACCTGTTAAACTATGTCCCTAAGCACCTCACATACAGGTTTCTTGAACACTGTCAGGGGCAGTGACTCCACCACTTCCCCGGGCAGCCTGTTCCAATGCTTCACCTCTCTTCGCGTGTAGAAATTTTTCCTAATATCTAACTTGGCCCTCCCTGGCACAACTTGAGGCCATTTCCTCTTGTCCTAGCAGCAGTTATTTTGGAGAAGAGACTGACCCCCATCTCGCTACAATCTCCTTTAAGGTAGTTGTAGAGCATGATGAGGTCTCCCCTGAGCCTCCTCTTCTCTAGACTGAATAACCCCAGCTCTCTCAGGTGCTCCTCACAAGGTCTGTGCTCCAGCCCCTTCACCAGCTTCGTTGCTCATCTTTGAACATGCTCCAGCACCTCCAGGTCTTTCTNTCGTTGCTCATCTCTTTCTTGTAGCGAGGGATCCAAAACTGAACACGGTATTTGAGGTGTGGCTTCACCAGCGCTAATCACTTCCATAGTCCTACTGGCTACACTAATGTGGCAAGTAATTAGCTCTACCACAAGTTTTGTNCGGTATTTGAGGTATGGCTTCACCAGCACTGATCACTTCCATAGTCCTGCTGGCTACACTAATGTGGAAAGTAATTAGCTCTACCACAAGTTTTGTTTTTTAACTTGAGAAAACCATCTGAACCTTTACTGTTGTGATACGGATAGGAAGATGCTATTTTCAGTTTAACAGCTAAGTGGTATCAATTAACGTATCTTCAAAAATCAATCCATACAACCCATTTCACATTCAGCCATTTGCTTCTAATAGAGGATCCACCAAAGTTTAGATGGGGACAATAAAGATGATCAAAATTATATACTAGCTTTGTGCAAAAAGCAACCAAACAGGATTCTAGTCTAACATACAAAAAAGAAGTGACTGAAGCAGATACAACAATTGTCTGTAAAATCATGAGTAACACAGAGTGTGAATAAGCAGTGACTGTACAATGTTCTCTAAAGTAAAAAGAAAGAGACATCAAATGAAACCAGCGGGATGCTGGTTCAGAATAAGCAAAAGGAGATGCTTCTTCACACATCGCAGTTACAGTCAAACCTGTTGCCACAGGAGGCTGTGGATGCCAAAAGTTTAAATAGTTTGAAAACACAATGAGAAAAGTTAATGGAAGAAAAATCCATTAAAGGCTGTTAAATACAAAGAACCTGCTTATGAATTAGGAGTGTCTGAATCACAAATTGCAGGAGAGTGAAGAACATATTAGGAAAGTATTGCTACGTGCTTTGCCTGTCCTCATAGTCTTTTCTAGGCATCCACTTGTTCAGAGACAGAACTTTGAGAAGCTCAAACTTTGGCGAGTACAGCTATTCTTAGATTTTATAGTTCTATTATCCTGTTAGAGACAGGATCTCTTATTAATGTTATTAGCATATAATTAAATCTCACACTATAATTCATATCTTCTTACCATGAAGGAGGTCTTAGCCTTTGGCCCAGCTGGCAGAGCTAGAAAATGTGTTAATGGCATAGAACACAGCAGCTCACCAATAAACCCAAATAACTGAATAATCCACAATATGTAGAGGATTTATATTCAGCACAGAAAGAGGAAATTAGAAGGGAAGGGAGCAAGTTTAAAGATGCAATGAAAAAGCTGTTGTTCTCCTCCTACTGCATAGGTTAATGACTCAAACACCTTTTGAGACAAATCATGTAATAGAAGCTGCATCAATCTATCTTTGGAGTGTTATATTTCTAGTCTACGTTCTTGTTTAAATAAATAGTAGAGCATTGTATCAGAGAGTTCTCTTCATCTCTTTTCAGAGAGCAATTTTTTCAGTAGTCATAATTCCTTGCATCTTTATTAGATTCAGAGCCTTAATTCCTGAGCTGTCCCTTTCACATGCTACCAATAAAGCCATAGTGTGTATTTCATATCTTAATATATGAATTTAAACAAATTATTAACATAAAGTCATATTTTCATCCTGTGGTCGAGTGCCCTCTCCCAAATCTTGAGAGAGAGTTCTTTACAACAGAGTATATACATGGAACAGATTACTTTAATTTCCCACTTAGCCATTTTTGGTTTTCTCTATCCATAAATTCAGATGTACTTTACAGATGAAGCATTAAACTTGGCCATTTACCGGATAGATCACTGAGTTGCACAGTGGCAGATAAGCCAAGTGCCCTTAAGGCTTCCCAATGTGCTTATGGCTGGAGATTCCTTCTGCACTGCAAAGCCTGTCAGGCCTCAACAATCATTTAATATCTCCCATGTAAGAAGTGCTTTGGTGTGAGCAGCTATCTCTAGATGCTTGCTTGCCAGGTATTCCAGAAGTCTTGCCCTGAATAAAGAAATTTAGGACAGAATGTGCGCACTGGAAGACACACTTCTCACGTGTAGCTGGAGATTAAAGCTGGTATTAGTTTATGACAAAGTACTTTGTACTAGGTAAAAAATGATGTCCCCAAGGTGTACACGAGACCTTAACATCATTTTTCTATGCAGTGTTTACAAGGCATTTCAGACTATTTCATTAGAGGGAGGGATCATTAAAGTGCACACTATATTTTTCTCCTTCATGCAGTCCAGTCAACACTAAGGTAAACTCTGTAAAAGAGACAGTTCTGGCTTGAAGGAAGACACTCCGATACACTTGAAAAAGTGACAAATGTGAGGCTGCTTTCACTGCAGTCTTTTTTTGAACAGGGGATAATACCTCACCGGTGTTGATTGCTCACTATCTGTGCTTGGTGTCCTAAGGACATTTAATGTTGCAACTGCACAGTTTGTTGGTCTAGCCAATGGGTTCTTTCAGCTTTCTTTCTCCAGTGTCTGTGAACACTGTGAACATTTTGTTCATCTGGAATGAAATCTGGAAGAGCAGAAATCCCAAAGACATATAGTGCTTCTTGAAAAATGGCAACCTGGTAGAAAGAAATTCACATTCACATGGACAGATCACAGCTCAACCTTGTTCCACTTGGCAGCAGCTGACTGCTCCGTTGGCACACACGTACAGACCCTCAGGTGAGACTCTGGCCACTCCAGAACAGTCACTGCACTGCTGCCTCTTCCTCCGCTTCGGAATCATAAAGGATAGAAGAGGGAAGAAGCAAGGGGTGCTGTTATTGCAAGAAGGGAGAACATACTGAGCACTGCTGAAACTACACTGCTAAAACAGCCTCATACACAGGCAATAAAGTGCACAGGCAAGGAAATGGCTTCCAGCATCCTTTATCCAACCAATCTGAATTCTGGGAGTACGAGGTAGAAAGCAGGCAGGCTCACAGTGATGCAGACCACATAGCTAGAAGGATCACTGGTCTGACCCTGCCAAGCATCTCTCATGCTCTTATGCCCTATCTGTAACAACTATAAATCAGAAAACCTCCAAAAATCTGTCTTATGTCCTAAATACTGTTTCCCACAGAACATGCTTATAAGATTTCCCTACTTACAGGGCTTCTTGAGACTTTCTTAAAAAGAATGGTTTCCGCTCTTCACTGTGTCTTTTTCATTCTTCCCCTACTGCTTTCAGACTCCAGAAATTTCATTTCCTCTTTGAGGGCACATTATAATCCTCTCGGCAAAAGGGAACAGCAATGGGGAAGGGAGTAAAAGTTATTTCTTTGCCTCAGCCCTGTGCAGACTAGGGAATCATGGGGAGTAGCAAAGAGCATCCACATATCGGCACTGTTTGCGGAAGCCTAAATGTTAACAAGCAGTTTGCAACAATAAAGGATGTTTTGATTCAATCTTATTTTCCTTGTCCCAGTTTATTACAAATGTCATTTAATAAAGAGTGATTTTCACTATGAATTTTGTTTCTGCTAAGAAGAAAATTAAGGACCATTAGCAGGGAAAAAATGATTCTGTCTTCTGAGAGATCTAGTTATGTTCCAGAGAGCTTAGCTGCCAAATTACTGTAAAGGTCCCTGGGAGATTTTTCCATGTAATATGAAGGAAAAACATGTAACAGGCAAACTCTTACAATGTAGTTAAAAAAAAAACCCTTGGGAATATCTAAGATAGCTAATTCCTATTTGTACTCTCTACTGTCTGCACACTAAAAGTTCTTGACGAACAAACTGAATGGTTATATAATTTATATTCATTAAAAGCTTGCTAAAAGAATCTGATAGTCTATGCTGTTATGTAAATATTTTGAATAATTTATGTACCTGCAGTAGTGTTCTACAGGTGATCCTTGAAGGATACCTTTTATAGGTTGGTTGCTGGAAATGCCTTGCAGAATTGTCTCACTTTTTAAAATTCAGCTCAGCAAACATTATTTTGAAAGAAGGGAATGCACACAAAGGCAAACCCTGACATGGCTTCTCTTAACATGGTTGACATTACAAATTCACATAGGTCACAACAAGATGTTTGTGTATGAAGTCATCCTAGGGCTTTATGGGAAATGCTTTGCCTGAACCTAGCTATTCATCTACCCTTTCGGTTTGTTTAGCAAAGCAAACATCTTGATCCGAGTTTGGTTTTTTTCACTTGGAGTGTTTTCTAAATAGTTTGCTTGTTATTGTATGAGATCACTTTTCTGTACTAATTTCATTTTCCATAAACTGTGTTAAAATAGCACCATTTCTATCATCTTTTCCCTGGAGAACACTTTCTTTTGCTCTACAGATGGTGCAGCCCTACTCCTTAAAACAATCTAATTAATTAAGAGAATTAAGTTAAACATAGAGTTTACATCGTGACTGCGATTTGAAGATTGATGCCTCTGTTTCTGGCCAGTATGGCTTATCTTGTCTCTTTTTCTAGCTGTATTGTTAGTTTGTTTGCTGCTTTTACAAATATCAATGCCTTCCTGGTGCAGATTTTCTTCTGTTGCAGATAGTCATCCAGGACCAAAGCTTTACTTTACTTTGCATATCAAGTCTATGCATTAAGCATGTCTGGTCTATGACAGTATGATAAGAAGGAATTTAGGGAGGAATAAATTTTGTCTGATTTCCAATATCTATAGAATAAATGTTCACAGATGACCTAGTCATCCACAGCTGTCCTTACAGTCAATGGAGCAGAATGAGTACTTCTGTGGTACAATTCAGATCACTATATTCAAAGTCAGATCTGTAATGACAAAAGTTGAGCCCTCAACATGGTTTTATCTCTCCATTGCTGGTCCAGAAAAAGACAGGGTGACTGACTCAGATGTATCTGTCCATGTCGTCAAAATTTGGCCAGACATGTCCCATCTTCATTGTAAAGTGACAGAAAATCCATTGCAATTCCAGGAAAACTGTTCCAATGGTCAACGACTTATTCTGTCTTAAGAGTTTCTGGCTTATTTCAGCTTCTCATTTCCAGTATGACTTTTTTTTCCACTTGATTAAGAAGAAATCTACTAGTAGGTCATCTGACCTCACCTGTCAAAACTGTGATCTAGTATAACCTTCATTATCTATGAGAAGTGAACTGTTGAAATTTGCAGTGGAAAAGGTATGGTGAAATTTTATACGATATAGGATTCAAAATGAGAGTTAACCAGTTAGGTGGCAAGGAAGGGCTTGGTGCCCACAGCACGGTTGCAGTAGAATACCATGGATTTCAGAGCAGATACAAGGCACAGACCTTTCTGCCTCAAACCCTTCCAGGAAGTGTGTTCAACTACAGCTTTACACTCCTTGCATACTGAGGGAAAGCACAGGGTTAAGATACCTACTGCTCCCCCCAAGTTAGGGTGGTAAATGAGTAGAGCAATGAGTAGAGGTACAGAAGGATTCAAAAGATTGCTAACCAAAAAAAAAAAAAAAAAGGAAAGAAAAAAAAAGGTAATGAGGGCTGGTAGTTCCTGAGCTGTGTTTCTGAGGCTGTTTCTTCCAGGATCTGCCACTACATCTGTGGGAACTAGCCCCCTTGCACAGAGATGTGGCTGCATTTGGCATTACATCTTCATAAGAAGCCGGTCAATCCTAATGTAGCAACAGTTTTCCTTCCCTTCTCCGTCATTCCTGGCTTAGGGAGGGAGGTCAAGCTTTTGTTTAGAATTTAAGCTACTTAAGCAAAGGGCTTATTCCTTTGCTTTTTGGATGAAAGTGTTAGCAGATATAGTTTGATGCTAATTATATAACAGCAATAACTTAGCTCACTAAGGCACTAGATAAAATATACCCAACCAAAAGGACACTTAAGCCTCAGCCTTTCAAAATGAAGCTATTATTTGGCAGGCAAATACTAACATTTTCATAGCATGTTTGACTGCAGAGCTGCCATAGCTCTGTGTGTGTGTGTGTGTTGCTTTTGGACTATAAGGTGCAAAATTTTAAATGTTACAAAATGTGTTACTTATACTCATTTCACTTGTACTGCAATGTTTTACTTTCAGAAAACAACAAAACACAATGACAAACAGGTATCTAGGTTCCTGAATACTGCAGAAATTTATGCCAGACACTTGCAGGTTGCACTAGCAACTGTGAGATTCACAAAATCATATGCCCACAAAAATCCAGACTAAACTCCAAGATTATTATAGTGTTGTCCACAACTAAAACTGCTGAATCCAGAGTAAACATCCTCCCTTATGGCCTGAGACCAAAGTTAGAAAAATCTACCTAATTGCTCATATGGTCCAACAGTACATTCTCTGGATCCCTCACAAGCCTAGAGACTTGTGTCTCTTCACTGAGAAAAGGGGCTGCTATGATATGATTTTACAGACAGGAAACTGGGAGACAGAAAAGAAGACCCATTGCCCGCCCATAACTAGCAGTTAGAATATAAGCCGTGCAGTTACAGTGCAGTTCCTTAGATAGCAATCACCACAGTAATAAATACTTTGGGGTGTAATTTCTCCCAGGGACTAATTCACCCCGGTTCACCTAATTCACCTCTGGAGAAGCTTTCCTCACTCCGTGCACTCATGATAGAAGCCTAGATGCAACAGCTGCATTTCAAATGTTTAAAATTAAGAAACGAGTCTTGTTCTGAGAGATTTAACATCCAAGAGCAAAGAGGAAGTACAGGAGCAATTATGAGCAAGCATGAAAATTGAGTGCCAGCTCAGTGCTTTTGTACACAAACAACATGATTCACATCCAAAAAGAAAAACTCATTCTTATTGACAGACCTTAATGTACAAAAAAGCCAATGCGAGCCAGCTATCTGTTATGTAATCAGCAGTGAAATGTAAAGTATGAACCAAAGGCTCTGAAGCAGAGAACAAACTAACTGATGCATACGTTGTCTAGGACTGTCACCTTCCTTGACAGCAACAGCCTTTCTCTTCGATCTTGTTGGAAATGATGTCAAGCCATTTATTTTCATCTTTGTATCTAAGTATCTGAGGCAATATGAGAGAAGAATAATAAATCCAGATCTGATTAGTGGAAATATACTTTGATGGATCCCTTCTTATGTGAAGGAGAACAGAATTCAACCCACAAAAAGATAATAATCAGAAAGATGTCAAAAACAGGACAAATAAATGGGAAAAAATGCTAAAAGCTTTTTCTTAAAAAAAAAAAAAAAAAAGAGAGAGAGAGAGAGAGAGAAGGTGGTGAGCTGTTCCAGTAAAGCCTCTAAGCTACCCCTTGTAAAAAGTTGGAACCATACGGAGGTATGAACAATCATTTTCTTTTTTCAAGCTATGAATTCTCTTTTCCTAGACATGAGTCACTCCATTTTATTAACAATAAAAATAGATTGCTTCCCTATTAATCGTAGCCAAAAGATTATTTTCAGCAACGGCAAGTAACTGGGTACACTGACTTGTGGAGCAATGTGAGTTGCTCATAATTAATAACTTATAGATTAAAAAAAAAAAGAGGGAAAATATTCTGCAGCTCCATAGCTGAATTCAGGGCTACTATTCTAAACAAAACTCACAGCTGCATTACTTAAGTATATGTCAAGTGTTTCAGTTGAAAAGTGAACCCACTAGTATTTAAAACAAATTAACTCAGCATATAAATCACTAAATTAAAAGCAAATTAGCTTTTCTCTCTAGCCTTTCCATGTAAAGCTACAGTTTTGTGAAAACTAAAGCATTTCTCAGGCAGGTGAGACCCAGAGGGTCATAGCTGCTGTGTGCAGGTGTCAGAGCAAACCCAGCAAACAGAGCAAAAGAAAGATCAACAGCAAAGAGCACAGGCTAAACCAACAGAATTTTACTAACAGAATAAAAGCTGTCAAGAGGAAACAAAGGCAGGCTCACACGCACAAGGCTGCAGGCAAGTCTTTGCTGGTCATTTCATGCCAGTCCTTGTAGCACTCTAGTCTGTAATATCAACTGCGTCCTTCATTTGACTGTACTGCGTACCACCAGCAAAATGGTTTGTATTATAGCTGCTGTTAGCATTCACCTTGACAAAACCTATTTTTTTCCCATGAGGAAGTCCAGGTTGGTAATGCCATCTCAGCAAACACACACTGCTTTTTTGTGAGAGAGGTTTCCCCCAATGTCACTGTGCCAGTGTCCAACACACCTGTGCCTCTGGGCTGTGCACCAGCCCGTCCTTGCCTTCCCTGGGACAAGGTGTGGATGCTGGGTGGCATTTAAGAGGTGTTAGGTGGCGTTACTGAGCATTGCAGTCCCCCTGTGCAGAGATGTGGCAGCATCTCTAGATGCATTAGATGCTAGATGCTCTAGACCAGCATTTTAGGAGACTATCCTGAATTCAGTTTCTTTGGGGTTGAGAAATCTGCTTATTCACAATTTTGCATTGACATCAAGTTGCCCTTTCATATCCCCTGCATTGCTAAGAGAGGGTAGCTACCCTGGTTTATCTGATGGCCTTTAGGATTTCTAGTTTTACATCTGTGGTGATGCATTACCTGTCAGCATCCCAGGGTAACCCGGGCAGCTCACAGGAAAGTGGAAATGCTGCCCCAAACACACAGTCCCGTCGCTGTCCAGGCCCACACCAGCAGCTCTTTTCCAGTGCCAGGCAGGAGCAGCCACCACGGAGTGTGGCCCAGCACGTCCGGTCCTCTCTCTGCACTAATTTATTGGCGTTGGTCACACTCCTGCTCCTCTGATTATGTTTTGCTCTCTTTGGACATTCACATAGCTCTGGAAGAAAATGTATATGGAAGGAACATTAATAATTTTCCAGTGCCAGCACCCCTTATATTATTTTCATTTTCTGCCTGGCTTTGTGTAGGCACAAAGCCACTTAAGATAACAGAACTGTGTGTTGCAAATGGCAGCTACATGTACTCTGCACAGTCTTTATTATACACAGATGAAAACGGACAAAACAGGAAAGTGTATCATAATTTTTGTAAACAAGTACTGTCAGGGCTGATTGCTACCAAAATACGACTATTTTACTTGCAGTTTGGATTAACTTCTTAGAAAGGCTCTTCAGCGTAAACATAACCTCTGGGTATTACTTTTACAGAACAACCACTCTTATAATTAAAACGTTTTAGATGATGATTTCATACTAACCATTAAAGGCAAGGCAAAGCAAGAGACACATAGATCCAAGTGCAATTCCCTTCAGTTTGTGAGGAGGTAAAAGGAAAGAAGTGTAAGATATAAGAGTGGGCAGCTGGTACTCTAGTCATGCTTTCTGTGCCTGCTCAATCCTGTCACCAAACTTGCACACTTGCATCATCCCTGTGTCCTTTTTCTTAGCTGAAATATATATTTATGTTGACCACATCTCACTATCTGGTTTGGTCCTTCTGGCAGGAAAGCAATCTGGTTATTCAGGGAGAAAATCTTTAAATTCTTGTCATATTTTTAGCAAATTTTCTTGACTTGAAAATACACTAGGCTTGGTTCAAGGAAGGAGAAATAGTCTGGGCCAACTTTTGTCTTCTGGAGATGAGGTTACCAATCCCTAGTGTAAAAGGTGGGTCATTTCCATCTTCCTTTAGATGAAAAGCCATAGGTTGAAATGTAAACCCTAGATTGTGGCATAAATCAGCTGGAATTTAGCATCCATAACCATTAACAGCAGCATAATTAGATCTATTTTTACACAAATACATAGTAGATAAAGTAGAGGTAGTCAATAAAGAAATTGAAATAAAATATAAATTATTTTCTATTCTGTTTTTCTGTTACCATGAAAGCAAGGTAATTTTTTAGTAAATGTTTTATCTGTCAAAGTAGAAAACAACATTATAATGCAGATCATGTAGTTTTGCTTCTGTACACTGATCTCTCTGCTCTGGAACATGTAGGGTACATGCTACGTAAACAGTGCCTCAGATCCACACTTAGAGTTTGATATTATACAGGACCTGAAGCAAAACTCCACTTCCATTGAAGTTTTAATATGGGAATTTTATTATTGTGGTTAAAATGAAAATATATTCCATAACAAGCAGGTCTGTTAACTTCTTGGCTGAACATTTCTTGGATGAGCAGTTCAGTGATGACTTTATCTGCAGCAGAAAATTAATTCTTTTTTTTCCTATACTATTCCACTTCTCATTGACAAGGTGCTGTGATTATATGTGTTCTGCAGAGAATCTGAATTTGTCATCTGTTGAAAATATTCAGTGATTTTTATTTCAGCATTAAGTTCTGCCTTACTAGGGGAAATGCATGCTTACTTTCTAGAATATTTAAGTAGAAATAGCTACACAAATACATCTTCTTTATCCTTAGTACAATGATCCTACTTATTGACTGAGTTCTGTGCTAAGAAGCTTTATTCCTGGTTATGCACTTTGGTAATTTAGTCCTTTTCTCCAGCCTTCAAACTTCACACACCTATGGATGAAACAATACAACCATTTTTAAGATCATCTGGTTTAGTGATGGGCCTTGTTTTCCCTTTGAGAGTGGGATAAAACTTTTGGATGGGAGCAAAGAGTTTCTGCAGACAATACTTGGAAGGTAACCCCAAAACAGGAGAGCCCTCACAGCCTTGGTGATAGTCTCACCAGAAGAAGCCTGCAGCTTCTCCTACACTAGACTAAAGTCTTTTAAATATGGAGGTTTTTGTGAATATGGAAGCTAGGAATGTGTTGAATCATTTTTTGTTGCAGTACCTACCCACAGCTGAAGTTAAATGCACACATCTCAACTCACAATGGCTAAACCTTATAAACATTTTAGTCATAGCTCATTTCTTCTTGTACTTCTGGAGCTGGCTATTCCTTGTACATCAGACACTTCATTTTAGAATCATAGAATCACAGACTCGTTAAGGTTGGAAGGGACCTCTAGAGGTCATCTAGTCCAACCCCCCTGCACACGCAGGGCCACCTAGAGCACGTGGCACAGGGCTGCATCCAAGCGGGTCTGGAATATCTCCAGAGAAGGAGACTCCACAACCTCGCTGGGCAGCCTGTTCCAGGGCTCTGTCACCCTCACTGTCAGGAAATTTTTCCTTAAGTTCCCGTGGAACTTTTGGTGCTTCAGTTTGTGGCCATTTCCTCTCGTTCTGTCGGTGGCCACCAGTGAAAAGAGGCCAGCCCCATCCTCCTCACTGCCTCCCTTGAGGTACTTGTACGCACTGATCAGGTCCCCTCTCAGCCTTCTCTTCTCCAGGCTGAACAAGCCCAGCTCCCTCAGCCTCTCCTCATAGGGCAGATGTTCCAGGCCCCTGATCATCCTCGTGGCCCTGCTGGACTCTTCCCAGCAGCTCCACATCCCTCTTGTACTGGGGGGCCCAGAACTGGACGCAGTACTCCAATACTCCATACTTTTGACTTATTTATTACTTATATTTCATTTGAATAAAATTTTTCAGTATTTCCTGTGAGTCAAAATCTTGATAGACCTTGAAGCTGATCAAAAGAGCTGAGTGGGAAGAAATGGTCCCTGTTTCTAAGATGCACATGCCAAGGTATTCCAAAAGGCTTAGAAACTTTGCTTCTAAGATTCCAATTCCAGGACAGGTTTGCATGGATATGTGCAGTCCCCAGAAAATGGATGTTGTGCCCGGAAAATGGGACAGACAGCTGCTGAAATTCTGTTTTAGCTGCAGCAAAAGTTGACCA
Source organism: Crypturellus undulatus (assembly GCA_013389825.1). NCBI lineage: Eukaryota > Metazoa > Chordata > Aves > Tinamiformes > Tinamidae > Crypturellus > Crypturellus undulatus. The sequence continues at coordinate 362,475 of VWPW01030887.1, forward strand.
AACATTAGGTATTTCAAATGACACCTCCTGAGTCTGACTATCTGTAAAATGACTTGCTCAAATTATCATTGCTTCTGGCTTCTGTTGATTTATCATCTATTGCCCTCTTGTTTTTACTCTGCTCAACATCTAAAACTATATGACAGGGTACTGTAGCACTTCTATCATCTAGTAAAAAGGATAGTATGTGAAAAGGACAAATTTAATGGGAGTTTCAGGACCTCTTATTAAGTAAAGCAGGATTCAATGATGGGACCATTCATTAGAAGTAAAGAGTTAGGAAAGAAATCATTTGGGATAGCTGGAAATAGAGGGTACAGAATTGTGTACAAACTGAAGGGTCTTAGCAGTCCTAAGGAAAGATACTGCAAGGCAGACCTTCTTTTCCACTCATTTAAGCAGATAGGAGGACCTGCTAGTTTCTTGGGTGAGAACTGTAGTGTTACCCAAGTCTCTGTAATGTTCACTACTCCTGGAAAAGGAAAACAATGGTTGAATTTAGCCTAGCTGTAGTCTGTAAATGCAGTTCATAGTCTTGTTCAATAGTGGGTGTTAAAAAGTTAATGTACTGACCAACTCTGTATATAGAAGCACTAAGTTATAGCTAAACCCACATTCTCATAGAGAAATTTATATGAAAAGGGAGAATGAAAAGAACTATAAAAATCAGAAAAGTGACTGTAGTGCAAGCAGTGGAGAGGAAAGAGCATTGCTTCAGAGAGCATTCCCTCAGTACCAAGCTATGTAATTCCTAAAACCAGAAGAATAATCTGTTTTGTTGAATCCAGCTACAAGGTTCATATACGCATAACCAAATCCTTGCACATACAACTAGGGCCATGACTATCCCAGTGGAGGAACGCATATGAGCAGCTGAGATCCACAGACTGATACATTTCCTAGGAGTGAGATTATGGGGAAATTTAGGCTCCCAAACCTAAGAATGTGTTGCAGAAATCTGCTTGCCAGACATCAGTTAGCCCCAGAAATACCTGCCTTGTTAAATGTAAAACTCTTGGAGTACTTGGGAACACACAGAGACAACAGCATTTAGCCCAGTTAGTGCTAGATCCTCCCAAAGGTCTCCAGTGATATGAAGAAGTCACTTAAAACCACCTCTCTTCTGGAAGAGCCTTGCCCAGCAAATGTGCCTTCAAAATGCTTAAAATACATGATTAGCACAAAATTACAGCTACCAAGGTATCCTTCATTCAGACACACACTTGAAAGAAGTTCCTTTTTTTCATAGTAACCTGGTGATTAAAGCATTCACTAGTGATTAAAGAATTCACCCTAGAAATGGGACATGCCAGGTAGCTTCTTCCTTACCCTGCCCAAAAGATCCAAACAGAGCACTATACATTCAGAGGATTTCTCCAGATGGACAGAAGATGCATATTGGATGAGGAGCTCTCTTCACTCTTCTGCTGTCTTGGTTTTGAGTCCTACCTGGCTGAAGAGGAAATTGAGCATGGATATTGTGTTGTTTTCATGCTCTAACCTAGAATAAATTGTGCATAAGATGAATGAGACTTTCCTGTGTTTGTACCTTGCTTCAGGAAGGTCTTTATGATTTATCCTAGGAGGACCTAAGCATTTGCAACTCTCAGTAACTCTAAATACTTAGATAAGGTAACTCCAGAAAGAGATTGAGAATCACCCGGTGCTTAGCAATTCCCATCCTAGCTCTTTGCCAAGGGGGTGAGATCTTTCACAGAACTTATCTCTCTCCAGTGATGGATTAAAAGGCAGGGACATTTAAAATCAATTGCAAGATCCTGCTCGACCTGAGCATTTAGCTGTTGGATACTGCAGTCCTGGACTAAAATGCATGCAGGTTACGCAGATTTCCTCTGCATGACTGAGAAGGAAAAGACATCATATGGGAGAGAAAGGAAAATACAAACAACAAAAAAAATGGAAACAGAGAAATATCTGGAAACATCAAGCCCTAGATCAGGTGTAGATAGGCTATTCTGAGCAGTATGTGTTGAAAGATCAAACTAAAGGGAAGGCCCAGAGATAAGAGAAAACATTTTTTTTAATGTTAGTCAGAGGCTTTTGGAACTTCAAGGGAATTTTTGCCCTAGAAAGATGTATCTTTAGATGAAGTTGGCTGAATGGTTGGGTACCTTTTTGGAGATGGAATGAACCATAGAATTATAGGGGAGTATGGAGACTGAAAGCTTTTTGCAGGGAACCTTGTCCAATATAATTAGTGAAAGACATATGCTCTCTGTGGCTAAGCAGTCATCAATGCTATTATACAAAGTCAAAAAATTCTGTTGTCCGTAGGCCAGAGGAGGTATTGGCAAGCATCTATATGATTAACTACAACCATTACCCAATTTTGCAACTGCTATTTTAATTAACTCCATATGGCATTTCGTCAACATCTGATTATTTCCAAAAGACAATCTCTTGGATCATTCTACTTCATTCTACTTCTGCCAACTTACTACAGAAATTTTATTCTGTGGCAGGAAAATAATTGCATTTGAGAGGTTGTCCTTTCTCTAAGAAATGCAGACTTGAGGAAAACAGATCTATTCAATTGAACACATAATAGCAAATGCTATTATATTTTGTTTGATATAAACAAACTAGGACATGTTTCTTATCATCTGAACTCAAAACTTCCAAGGTCCTCTCTTGCCGACAGTTGTCAGTTGACAACACATTGAAGAGAACATTGTTAAAGAGTTCCATATGTAGAATAAGAGAAACACACACCGAAACATATTTAAATAGAAGGCATATAATTCCCACCATCTCTGACATGTTCTGTTCTACATTCCTCTCCTAAGCTGTATAAACTTCCCAAGTGGGGACAAGATCTGTTTTAGTTTGGTGTTTCTATTATTGCAGAAATAAAAAGTGCAAAAGAAAGCTTGAATGGGAGAAGCAGTGGATGGGTTAGGGCATGTATTAGGATTTTAAAAGAAAAAAAAGTCCAATTCCAGAAAGTGACAGAAAAACACCTTGCTGAGAAAGAACGGACTTACTTTTAAATCTTGCTCTTCCTGAGCTTGGTCAGACTGAGTGGTACTTGTAACCTCTGATGGAATCCTCTCTGGCTAATCCCACTGACATCATAGAAAAACCTACAGATATTGAAGAGCTGCAATCGAAAGCTAATACTATTGTATTGCTAAAATCAAACAGTTGTTTTCTTTCCATCCACCAAAGCTTCAGACCGTTCCCTCATTCACTCTGTTTATCTTTAGCACTGTCTGGCAGAGCAGAATAGAATCGTGTCCAGAAACATCACCTCAGGCAGAGCTCCACAGAACAACCTTTTAAATCTGCCTTTTAAGCCTCATTTTATCTATATTACATATTTGTTTCCAAGCTCGTCTCAACTTTATTGATTAAAACATTAGAGTATCTAATTATTATTGGCTATACAAATCACTCCATTATATCAAACGTACATCAATACTTATGATTGTGTTACCAGTGGTTATCCTATTATTATTACAATTTAACATTGTGCTCAAATTAATCAAAACCTATTTGAGCAAATGAGACAGCCATTCTAACTCAACATGTCTTTATTTTCCTTTCTAACCAACAAATAATGCCATTATTCACCTTCTCAGTAACTACTTTCATATATCCATAGCACATTGGTAGTAACAACTTTGGGATTATACTGACAAATCTGTCAAATCATGCATTTTGTTTAACCTATACTTTTATCATGATTATTCATAAAATCATCTCAATTAGTAGTTTAGTTTCAGATGTAAAATATAATAGTAAATAACCCAAAACTATGTGGCTGGCTAAGAAAGAGAGAGAGAGAGAGAGAGAGAGGCAGGCAGAAAGAAAAAGATGGAAGAAGGAAGGGAGGAAGGGAGGAAGGGAGGAAGGGAGGGAGGAAGGGAGGAAGGAAGGGAAAAAGGGATGCAGGTGCAGGAGAGAGAAAAAATTAAAAAAATGAGACAGAGAAAAGTTAAAGGGAAAACTAGTTGAACCATGTTAATATTTTTCACACTGATGGCAGCATCCCATTAGTTATCTTGTATCTGGATCATCTTCTCTGTGGGAGGGTTCCTCTTGAGCAGTTCATGGAGCACACCATGAGATATAGCCCAGGATTCATGTTTTCCCTGATCATTAACTGCTTTTTAGCCACAGATAATAAATGTCATGTTAGAGTCAGCCTAATAACAATTGAGTTCCCTGTTAGAATAAAAATGTTTGCAAAGAATTTAATTTTCTCTGCATACATATCATAGGAAGAACTGTGCCTGTGTATAGTTCTTGTATATGTAGTTTGAAGATTACTAATAGAAAACATATTGACCCATTATGTAAAAATGCTGTATATCAGCTATGTATGGTATAAATATTATGAACAAGGGGAAATAGCGACAACAAAAAATCCAAGTAGGATGAAGTGTAACTGTCCTTATAAATGGTTCCTAAAAACATCTTTTGACAAAACTGCAAATATTTAATATTTTGTCTCTTTAATAAACAGTAGATATTAATTCCCAATTAACCACCTCTGTTTTTTTCAAGTATAGATATATAAGTTAGCACTTAGCCTTTTCATTATTACAATTAATTAACTGATTAACCTTCCTTTATATGTCATTAAACAGCAAGCTATTTCATATATTAAAATTATAAACTCCTCTCTAATGAATTCAATTTATGCATTGTCTTGATAATCCCCTTCATGTGCATATCCTGAAGCATGTGCTCCCTATGCTTTCACTTACATAATGAATTTTATCTATCTAGGCGGCATAGGGAATCCAATAGTTTGTTATTTTTATTGCCCAAAGCATATCTCTTGCTTCCTCCTCCTCACCATATCGTTTAACAAGGAGACATCTTTTTTAATCTACTGTGGTGAACTCAAGGTTGAGGGTAAGTCATACACGTGAGGAGCCCTCTTGCCTTGGTTCAGTTAATATCCCAGCCATTTTATGAACTTGAAAGGGGGACTCCTTCTAGTCATAGCCCCACTTCTACCACTGTTATGGTATTTAACCCTAAGCCTTTTAATAAAGATGTGTGCATTGTCCATAGAGAGGAGATCCAAACACAGCACTTTTCCATTCATATTCAATAGCCATATCCCTGGATATAAGCCATGCTCTCACTCACTTGTTCCCCATGAATCTTTTTTCCTTCCTCTCACTCTAGAGAGTGTGAATGAGCCCCACTTTGCGCAAGGTTGGCTTTGGACACCAGTCTTCATTTCCCAGCAAATGCTTTGACCAAACGTTGTTGTGCAAGCAATTGCTTCCTTTGCCAAGTTCTTGCTAAATTACCTGGTTCTTTTAAGGAGTTAGTTTTCCATTAATTTAATCTAGATTCACTGGAACAAGGAGTATAAAATTTGTGCATACATAGCTGTATAGATACCAGCAAACATCTACATACAAAACTGCTTAAGAAAGATGTATGTAAAAATATCAACAGTTAGAACTCGAGAAGGAAGGGGACAAGAAAGGCCAGAGTGAGTTCAAGATCATATGACTATGTAATATAAAATATTCATCCCTCAGAAAGTCCACTGCACCTTGTTTTGATTTTGTGTGCTAGTTTTTGCTTGCTATCCTCCCTTTTCCTTCACCGCTTCCCTGCTTCATGGCAAAATGGAGTTTCATTGCTGCGAAATTTAAAAGTTCCCTCTTGTATTGTTGGGCACTTAACCTTTTGAAAAGTTGTCGCCTAGAACATATTTATATTCCATTCAGTGAAGACTTGAGACGCAGAGTTTTGCTATACATGATTAATATCAGCAGTCATGGCATTAAAGCCTACAAGCTCAGAAGATTTCATATTGTATGTGCATTCTCCAAACTACATTTCAGTAGGTTACTATTCCCAATATCCTGTGCTATGTAGATAAGAGACGCAGTCAAAGGATGAATGTGATTAATTTCCAGGAGACCGTGTTTTTCTTTCATGTTTATTACATAATTACTTTTATAAAACTACTATTCTATGCATTTCAAATAGCTAATGATAACATTGAATCTGTATTGAGATAACTATGGCCTAGCAACCTCCTAATGTGCATCTAACTGTACATGTCTTAATAGGCCAGAAAGAAAATTTAAGAATTTTTCAACCCTTCCCATGTCTATGCAATCAGTTTATGAGATCTTGACTACTTGCAGTATGCCTTAAATGACTCCTTAACTAGAATATAGAACACATTGTCCTTCATATAACTTGATGCAGTGAAAGCCTGCATTTCTTGTTCTGTATTATCTGCTTGCTGCTTCCAAGCTCTACATTTTAAATATATATTTCTAAACTTTCTAAATTTTAAAATGCCCTGAAATGGTACTACCATAACTTCATATCCTTTAAAAAAAAAAAAAAGTTATTGTGGCTACAATTTAGATATTCAGAAATCATAAATATCTTATAATTTAGCACATTTATATTTCATATTGGCATTTTATTGGACTCTAAAATAAGTAAAGTGGAGAAGTGTGAAACAAAGAAACATCTAAATAAGAATGGATTTTTCCTTTGGTTGCAATAGAGTGGCAGATGTCCAGAAAATGTATCTACATGGTGTAGCAATGGAGCATGAGGAAAGGCCAGTAATATCGCATTCACTTTCTGACTGTCATGAGGCAATCTGCCCCAAACCGGTAACCCCTAAACCACTTTGTCACTTCTTCATTATACTGAGAGCATCCTGTGATTGTGGAGCAACAGCAGCTCCAGGCAGGGAAAGAGACTCTCAGTCTTCAGGCAATGGTGCATACAACAGAGCAAGCTGGCATTTTAAAAGAGACTATGTCAAATGTCCAGTAAATTTTGCTCATTTGGTGTGGGAACTTGCTTGTTCGATAGGCTCTGAACAGTTATGAGGGGTCTTGAAAGGGATTCTTGAGTTACTAGGGCAGATCAGGTAGCTCTGACACAGAGACGAGTTGAGCCATGGCCAAATTGGCAGCCTCCAAGAGGAAGACCATTAAATTACCTTGGGAATGTGTAGGAGGACAGGCTGCTTTATTGATGGTAAGGCAGGCTTTCTCTGAAATGCTTTTCTCCTAAATGAAACTTTGCTTAAAGGAAGCTCTTCGGTCACCAGTTACGCCTTTCCTTGTAGCCAGCGAGAACAAAATTACCAAATGGGAGTCTAAATCAGATTCACCAAGATAACACATTTTATCCCAGGAAACTGTCCCTGCAGAGCTGATTCGCAAAGCGAGAGAATCAAGTAAGGTTAGTGTAAGAAAAATGTAATAGTTGAGGGGTGAAGACCAACATGGATATGCTGGAGACGGGGAAGCGAGTGATCACTTGGTACTTACAGCAACTAGGGATATGAAGCAGCTATATATTCTGTTTGTTTCCTTCACTACTATGATTGCATTTTGGTGACAGAAGATGGGTAACTCGCAGCATCCAGCACCATTCTGCTGTTTTGAGTCCCAGAGGGCTGCTGTTTTGCTGACCCTGGTTGAGATGCAAAGTGGTCAGAAGCTGAATTTCTCCTCACTGCCTACGACTGTCAGAATTGCTTCTTAAGGGGATGTGGCATATCAATTTTACCCTTCTGAATTAGTGGCTATAGCAGTCTATGGTTACTGGCTTAAAAAGGAAATGTTGGCAGCTGCTGCAGTAAATCTGCAAAGGATAAATGTGTCCAGGCTGTGCCATTTTAAAGCACCCTTGCATGGATGCTGTGAGGACTGGACATGGCAGCACTGGGCTTGCAGCCTTCAAGATCCTTTACGTGGTGGTATGGCCATTTTCTCAGCGGTAAAAGAGGCCAAAAGCCTATCCTGATAGAAGAAATATGTAAGTGAATTCTCCATGCTATGCAGGAAGTGCGTGCATGGGGTGTTGGGTCTCAAAGGGCATCTCTATGGCACATTATCTTCTATCGCTTCTTACTGTCTCTTTCTCTTTCCAGCCCCAGCTCAAGTCCGTATTTCAAGACACACACTAAAAATATTCTCCCCCTTTGACTGAGTGTGAAAGAATTGCAGTTAAGGTTTAAGTGTGTATAATATAACATTGCCAAGCCTCCAAAAACTGCCAGATTTCTCACAGGAAAATCTAGGCTGTGACATGTGATATTTGGAATGATTAAGTTGCATTCATGCACCACAAAGGGCACAAGCGCCATTACTAACATGACTGATGCAATGCCTTAACCAATCATCTTTAAAAACAATATTCACAAGACCAAAACGCTAACAAAACTACTTCAAAATGTGTTAAAATAACTCTAAGTGAAAGTGTTGTGAACAAATATGCTCTATGAAATCATTTAGAAGCTCAGTCACTCTTAAGCCCATCAACAGCAGATGGATTTAAACAAAACAGTCATTTATCTCCGTTTTTAGAGCCATGGCATTCTATCTTAACTGCTAATGTCCAGTGTATCTGCAGCCATACTAGGAAAGATTAATGGACCTCGTCAGATGCAAAGCACCAAATTGCTCATTCAGAACCTAATTATTTTGCTTAATTGTAAGTTATCTATGGAATTTGGTCTTTAAATTAGAAAGGCATATCATGTAAAGGTCAGATCAGAACAATTACAACAGGAAAAAGGAAGGTGCAGAACAACAATCCAAGCAACTGCTGTTCTCTTGATGTGCAAAACTTTCTCTGACATTAAAAACATGAAAAAGACGTTCCTAGAGCTTTAAAGGGGCAGAAGCATGAACACTGTTGCATTCAAGGAGACACAAGTTTGCTCAGCGGTGCACAAAGATGCTCACCAAACCAATCTGCAGATGTGTCAGTCCTGAGCCTCCCCTTAATAAGTCATCTTCTGAATAAATCACTGAGTATATAGAACAGAGCAGAAATCTTGAGCTAGCAGGAGAATGAAGAGGCCACTCTAGCTCTTTCCAGCTCAATCGATATTTCCTTTCTTGGGAAGCAAATAACTGCCAAAATAAACATTTTGCATGAAGAAGTTCACAGTGACTAGTGCTTTTCTGGTTTGCAAATGCACACTGATGAATTCTCTCAAACTCCCCTGGGAATGGTTATAGGTAACAGCATCAAAACAGAGGCAGAAAGGCTGAAATGTAGGTGTCTTAAATTATGATTTAATCCATCTTGTGATTTCTAAACAAAAGCCTGGACAAATGTTCACTGAAACCCACTACAGTTTCAGTGAGTATTTAACTGGATACAAAAGCATTTCAGGTTGATCACATAACAAATGGGGCATGCAAAATTAATGAAGCTTTTAATAAAATGGGCAAAAGAAACTTGGAAACTATGGGATTAGAATTCAGATTTTTCTGTCTGTTGCTCCCTATTCTATCTGGTATAGAAAAGGAAACAGATTATATGAAGTTCATTTGCTTTCATTCTGATTAGTTACAAGAATATGAAACTGACCCTAGGTTGTCTTTAGAAGTGGATGACACGCACAATTTTAATTGCTAATTATAGCATGTTTCATCAGAAGCATTTTTTTTCACAGTTATTCAACCAATTCTTAATGCTGTGCATTAAGGGAAGGCTTACAAGGCACTGAGTACCTAAAAATTATTCTTCAAGATACATCTGCAGAAAAAATACTGTACTGTTTAAACCCTGAAACCTGACTATAAGGTTCTGCTTCTATAATCTGATAAACCTGATCCCATTTCTGTCCAACGGTGGAATTTAATTTCAAAAGTTTGTGAGTATATTGTATGTAATGATATCTTCACAGATGGTAAGTCAATCAACAGCTTTCTTTGAAAATTAACAAGCAATAGTAAAGTACCCACAGAAAAACAATAGGCTCACCAGCTTACTGGTGTGTGGGAGCTTTTCTAAGATAACAAAGGCTTTTGTGAGATGGTAAGCAATAAACCAAAAACAAACTAATTCAGGCTTGCATAAATAATCATAGGCTATTGTCTCACGTTACACATCTCTTGATAGTATTTTCAGAAACTTTAACCAAAGGTATAAGGTTTGGTTAAAAGAAAGTCATGTGATTAAAAATGATACCAATCATTCAATTTTACAGATTAGTTTGCTTTAATATTTAACATTTTGATACACATAAACTGAAAATTAATCTAGAAAATCCTGTCTGAGCTGGATTTGAAAAATCTCTGCTCCAAGGTAAAGGCAAATTAAAGCAGCAGATGTATTTATTCTTCCACATTGTGGTAAGCATTTTGGAATTCAATGGCAGACTCTTGCAATGGTTTCCTTCTGCTAATAAAGAATACTTTAGAACCTCTATTTTAAAACAGTAGTAGTATCCAGTAGCAAAAGGTCTCTTCTAGTAAAAAATACAGGATATAACATAACCCATTTTTAATCAAAACTCTTAATTGCAGTTTTATCATCTCAAAAAGTCTTATAACTAAAAAACTTAAAATGAATTGACAAAAAAAAAGTGCCTTTCAATTCTGGAAAAGGGAGTGCTGAATAGTGATATTATGAACTCTATAAAATCACAATGGAATGAGAGATGCGAACAGAAAATGACATAATTCAGGAATTAAGTTCATGCAATAAAATTAATGGGGAAGAGCTCTTAAACAACCAAACAGAATTACTATTCCTCAAATCATGCAACTATGAGCCAGGGAACTTTAATGTCAGAAGTAATTCTAAAAGTCAAAAATTTGAATGGTAAAGATAAAGAGTAATGAAGATAAAGAATAGGATAAAAAAATCGGCCATGGGCATCTCAGCGTGAAGATGCAGCTGGAATCTGTGCTTTAGGTGGTTCATGAACTGGAGGCTGTGAAATTTCACATGGGACGTGTCCCTGTTCTTAGAGTAGAACCTCACGTATCTATTGCAGGCCATAGTGCAAATGCAGCTAGCAGGCTAGAAGCATTGGTTTGACTCAACTTGGCTAAATGTTCTTAATGTTTTGTAAAAGGCCTACCATTAGTAAGTCAAAGGGCTTAAGATCATAGGTGAGCTATTTCTAGCAGTTTATTCTTGCTCCATTTTCTTGCTAAAATTTTTGGAAGATTTACCTTCTTTATTATAAATTGCATTTGCAGAGGTCTGGTTTGCTTGTTTGTTTGTTTGCAGACAACGGAGGTAAGCAAATCCATATAGAACAAATAATTCCAAAGAGCAAGTGAGTCAGAGAGAGGAGGTTAAACTGACAGGCTGACATATCCAGAATATCCATGATGGCCACAGAAAGGTGAAGTTCCCACACCTCTGATTCAGACATTAGATCTTCAGGAAGAGCTTGCAGAATGGGTCAGCACATGCCTATACAGAGTTATTAGAGTTTTAGTGGGTATCATGGGTGCACTGGCAGTGTGCTAAGGTGAATGACATATAGAGTAGGTGAATGGGTGGGTAGGAACTCTTATCAGATACATTTCGCATTTGTTCTCATTGCTTATAGCTTCCTTCAGCTGAGGCTGTGCTCGAGTGCTCGAGTAGCAGCCACCTCTGCTATTGCAGACCAAGGGATCAAAGTGGCTGCTGTGAAGTAATAGTAATAATAGCCACAAAAGATTAAAGCATTACTTGTGGTTTAGTTCACCTGTCTGCCCTGCTACCTGGCTGGCTAGAGTGGCATGATACCTCCCAAAGGTAAACAGGATGATAGTCCAGGAGCAAACCGTTCAAGAGAGGAGTCTGGTCGTGCATGACTGTTTTAAAGCCTGACTTGTACCAGGCAATTCCTATAGAAATAGAGCATGGGCTAGAACAGCTGAGATCTTTCTTGATAAATGTTTTCCTCTGTGTCATTTTCTCTGCCTTGGACTGGAGACAGAGCAGAAAAGGAAAAGCAACAACAGGACATCAGAGATCACTGATGTGGGTCTAAAATGGGCATAGGACAGTAGAAAACATTGGACAGCCTCCTTATTTATGTTATTATCTAGAAACTGACTATAAGAGGGTCCCAATTCTGCATGGTGGTAAGAAAATAATTCAGACGTGTGCCATTACCTTGTTGCCAGAATGGCAGTATCTAAGATGTAAAGAAAATATTTTACATAGTAAAATAAATAGTAGAGACTGATAGGCTTAGTTTTTTTTTCTTTCCTCATACCGTATATCATACTATAAGAGGCAATGGGAATGACTGCTGTGACTGACTGAAAAGATCTAATGAAAATTTTAGGCCCAGTCCCTCTAATCTCACCTAGAATTATATGACAGAAATTATTTTAGCCCAAAGAAATGCACAACACAAAGAAGCTCCTGACAAGCCATTTAAGCATTTAAAGTGCAGATGTGGCACTAGATTAGTAGAGATGCAATTAACCAATCAAAAAGTTTTACAAGTAGATTTTCATGCTTGTTGTTTTTGTCCACCTACAGCGGCTTAAATATCTCCTGTATCTTGAAGGGAAAGCGATGATGCTTGTTAAATCTGTCTCTCCTAATGCAAATCTTCATGGGAGCTTTCATCTATCAAGTATTTATCACCACCATGTGCAATGGGCTCAGTCTTGGGCCAGTGGTCACCTCCTTCTTTTCATCTCCAGCAATGTGACTGCACTTGCTGCAGCGGCTTTGGAGCCCTTGGAGCCACGATCTTGCCAAGTGGTTATTGACCAGTTCGTGAGCTCTTAAACCAAGCCACTACCAGCTTCAGCAGTTCTGTTCATTTTCTCTGCCAGGTTTTTCTAGAAGGAAGACAGACCTAGAGCTCAGAAAGAAGACATATTTCACCTCTAGAAGCCAGAAGGAGCAAACATTGCACAAAAGTTAGTTTTGCGAGGCATGCCAAGTTCTGAAGACTGTTGAAATATATGCCTTTGTAAGGGATTCTATAATTTATTTTGAGTAAAACTCCTTGATCCAAAATATATATATTGTAAGGTTTTTGTATTAGCCCTGATCTCATGTTTAAGGTCATGCTAGTGACACACTTTATTCACCTGGTCCTTTAAATCTTGCTTTTAATCTAAAATTCCTTGGATTGAAATATCCTACATGGGCTAAGCCCCACCGAACAGCAAGCACCACGTACTTTGGGGTCTCTGGCACAGAATGATTAATAGATTTTTGTTTCTGATTTTATTTCGGAAAAAAAGATTGAAATAAGGTTTTTTATTGTTTTTTTTTTTTTAATGGGGGCAAAGTGTACCAAATAACCACGACTCACACATTAAAATCAGGAATTTCTGAAAAAAATCAATTAGTAACACTAGAAGGCAAAATCTTGCAATTCGGTGTGCACAAAAGAGTTTAGAAGCATCCACAAAGCCATATAATAGAATTATAAGAAAATTACAAATGAAAATTTCCAATAAATACATAATTGTTCTCATTGGGGCTCTAATTAAATGCTTACTTAGGTAAACATGACTAAAGAATATTGTAACTCATAAATTCACCTAGTTAAATCAGCCCAAGCTGAGACTCTGGTCTTTTCTGAAGATGCCTAATTCATACCTATGAACAGAGTATAATAATATCTTATTTTTTAAGCTAATGTATATAAAAACACTAGTATAAAAATAATAAATCACACTGAGAGGCTGGCAAATAGAGTAATGAGCATTTATCCCTTCTAAATAGGACTCTAGAGGCAACTTTGGTGATGTTATATAAACTCTTTCACAGCTATATTTAACAGGGTATTTAAAGCTAATGTAAAGGTATGCTAGAGTATTCCTTTCTGTCTTCTTGCAAATTTTTAACAAGAAACTAGAGAACTATTCAAATCCTTGAAAAGGCAAAAAAGAAACTCAGAAAATAAAGAGAGACCTATCAGTTTCCAGGAGTTCACCCAAAATAAATCCAAAATATTCTTTATTTTTTCCTGAGGCTTAAACATTTTGCTTGTTCTTTTCTCATTGCTTTCCCCTGCCAGCATCTCTCGGAAGGAGATATTCCAGGAATACATGAGCAGCAGCTGCTCAAGCAGGCCGGAGGTCTGCTGTTACTCATCGTACAGTACATACGCAATAGGCTTTTGCTTTTTGCCTGCCTTCATGTCAAATTTTAGGATCATAAAAACAAACAAGTCAGCATGTCTGGTTTTTGTCTTCCTTCTCTCCTTGCTATCGTTTATTTCTACACCATTTTCTCCTTATCTGCTTGCAACTTACTATTACTTTTCAATGTAACAGGCTTGTGATTCCTGCAGAAGTGATATGCTGCCAGCCTACATTAGAAGACACTTCGCAAATGCAGTTAGTAATCTGACTGCTATCCATAGAAATATAAGGCCCTAGGATGCATTATGATTTAATACTGGCATAAAAATGTTCCATGTCTGTTATGCATTGCAGAAGAATTTATGCTACAAGTTGTTTTGAAATAAACAGGCAAAACGCATCAACGTGTAAAGACTCATGTCAACAATCATCTCCATCATTCACCTTCAGTTGTTAAGAGAAATTAACATCTGGTACAGACCTGGTCCACAAAGCTCTCATCTTGCAAACATTGATATAATACATAAATAATTCAGTGGAAGTCAAGGTGACTACTCACATGTTTACAAGGATTCTCAGGATTGGGAAGAGAGGAAATGAACAGTTACTTAACCTTTTCTTGCTCCATATATGTCTCCATAGCCCATTCTTTTTGCTTAGTTCAAGCCAAAATTGTATGTACTTGCATATCTAACAGGGCTACACAAAAGCAGGTTTTCCATTCCTGACTCTTAAGTACACATGTTCAAATCATTTTATATAAATGTGGCAGTGCTGAGGCTTCATTGAACGGCATCATTGGGCTATCTGAACTTACCTGTCCCACATGCTACTGCGTAACTCACCTTTCAAAGTCTGTCCTTAAGAATATAAGCAGAGATACTTGTAACCCATCTGTTGTTTCCCCGTTTATTATTACAATATTTTTATTACAAACTAAAGACATTTCCCCCATATTTTTGTAGGATAAATACAAGCACACATGCATGCAAAACCTTCCCTACAAGAGCTTACAGTCAATATAAGAATATTAGAGAGACAGCATTTTAAGAGGAAAGCTGGATACTGATCAGACCACCATACAAGCATCCTAATCCGTAGATAGGCTTTACATGCATCTATCTATCTATCTATCTATATCTCTCTCTATATCTTCTAGTAAACATTTTATAAAAGTTTACAAGGTCGTTTTGATATACCTAGCATACTGAAGACAGATGCACAAAAATGTAATTCATCTTCTCAAACCTTCCTCATACTTCCAAATGTATCCTTGTTTCTTTGCTTTTAGCCTCAGTAATTAGTACCTCTGAGAAACCCCATAATCTTCTTGTAGGTTAATATTTTAGATTTCATTTAGGATTCATAAAAAAATGATATGCCAAGAGAGAGTATCTTTAAAAAATATGTATAAGATCATGTCAATTTTTTTGATATTTACTTCATTGAGATACTCTGAATTTTCCTCCCAAAGTTATATATTTTTTAATTCATAGCTATTATGTAATATACTGTAAAGCCAGAAATGCTTTTGAAAGCATTATCTATAAGACTGAGTAAAAATGTTGTGATATTAAGGGTCAGTAAGTTTATTCCTAGAAATAATACTCAAATCCATGAGAAAATAACTTGTATATGTGTCCATTATCAGGGTTTTCTAGTCAGTCAAGAAAGGATTGGACTCATTGAGTGGATAAGGACTCAAGAAATCATTTCCAGTAAATTGCAGTTGTAATATGTGCAGAACTTCTCCCACTTTGAATAAACATGCATACAGTCTTAAAAATAACAACAGGCGAAACGCACATAAAACACTGCTACCAGTTTCCCAGCAAGGCAGCTTTACCTTAAATTCCTTAAGCCAGCACAAAGGTAACTATATTTTCATTGATAAAGTAGCACTGAAGCTAAATTTTGACACAATCCATGGAAGAAAGATCTGAGAAATTAAATAAAATTAATGGTAAATACACACATAAATACTGAAGAATAATATCTTCCTCTGTGGATATTGAATAAGATCTGCAGTTCTCTGTATTGTCATTTTGAGATTTGTTTTCCATGACTGTCTAACAGAACTTTTAAGTCTCTGGAACTGTGAAAAAAAAAATATAAAGCTTCAGCTGTCAAACATTATAACTTAGTTCATTGAATGCAAATCATTCCCACTAAAGGAGTGAATCAAAAAAGGCCTTAATTATTCACAGATTTAATATATTGAAATAACATAAACGTTCAGGTGCCCATCTTAAAGAAATTACTATACCCGAATATTTATATTGGAGGTCATTTTTTTTTAACAAAACAAAACAAAAATACCTGTGCAGGCAGATGAAGGAGAAAGCTGGTTAAAACAAGACATTTTAATGAGGAAGACAAATGCTTGTTGACTGAGAGATCCAAAAAGAGCTCTAAGATTAAAAGAGCTTTGATTAAGAAGACACAAAGTAGCTACACTTTTTTATGAAGTAGTATCTACATATTTTTATCAAGCATATTTTACCTGTGTGCTTTGTATATAAGCTTTCTGATGCAAGACTAGGACTTTTAAATAACTTGCTTGCTGTATAAATCACATTTTTCAAGGTCTTTGGGTTGGGTTTAACCTTGAATCCTGAATATCAAAGCTCTATATCTGGCATGGTGCCTGGAGTAGCTGTTATCTCTGAACAAATGTTTGGAATGAAGTTTTCCTGCTAGTCATTCCTTAGAAGGAGAATTCTTGTTTCTTTAGATTTGGCCAACAATAGGACAAGAGGCAACAGCCACAAACTGAAGCACAGCACAGTCTACTTAAATTTGAGAAAAAACTTCTTGCTTGTGAGGTTGACAGAGCACTGGACCACATTGCCCAGGAAGTTTGTGGTGTCTCCTTCTTTGGAGATACTCAAAATCCGCCTGGATGTGATCCTGTGCCACATGATCTAGGTGACTCTGCTTGTGCAGGGAGGTTGAACTAAATGATCTCTAGAGGTCCATTCCAACCTCAACTATTCTGTAATTCTGAGATATTAACTTTCTACTTTGCTTTCAACATCTACATTTTGACCAAAATGGTCAGACTTAATGGACATTGACCCAAGTACCAGTGTAAACATGCAGTATAAATTTCACATCTGTATTGTTATGCAAACAACACACAGCTCTCCTTTTGCTTATCCACAGCAATGTTGCCTACAGAGGGACTGAGGCCACAGAAAAGAATCAGCTGGACGACACAAGCAGGCCAGGCAGAAGTGATGTTCCTCTTTCAAGCATTAGTAATCACCTGCGCGCAAAGTTTCTCTATTTTAATAAATTCCAATAAGTACAGAACGTAGCAGCATGTCTTGGAGTGTATGTGAGCAAATGCAGTGTCTCTTTTTCTATCCACACCGGCTTCACATACCCCAAAGGCTCAAATTCTCAGTCCTAATGCTCATGCCATGTAACAACTACTGTGCAGAGATCTCCAGCTCCACTGAAGCCACAGTGCAGCACAGCTCTGTGCACATATGTCAGCTTGGATCTTGAGTCAACAGAGACTGGAAGTTGCTAGGCAGTTTCCTATAGTTCAGCAGAGCTACACTGCTCCTGAACACCAGCTGGCTCCATGCAGAAGCAGTTCAGTGCCTCTGTGCTGTGTCTGCCAACACTCCATGCTTCAGGGTTACCGCATGTGGTATTGGCAGTTCCTCCGTCCTGTGTTACTGTGATGTTAAATGTGTTATATGAAAACATTTGAAATAGGATCCAGAAACATCGCTTTTTGGCCAAGAACAATTCTTAGCATGTCATCCCCGTGAAATGTCTGTGGTGGTTATTTTAAGTTTGTGTTCCTTTCTTTAATCCTTTACACTTCTGTACAAAAAGCCTTTTTGCTAGCAATCTGTGTTGCTAGTTCTACTACAAGCTGCAACATGACCTTTACTAAAGATAAACATAAGTGGAACAAGAAATGCCAAGTAATCCAACAGTGCTAATACCTCTCTATGAAAAACAAACTATAATGCTAATTTACAGAGCTGAAGATCAAGAAGAGATATATCTCACTTCAATTATTCAAGGGTAGCAATTACATTCAGATCTTAGAATGAAGCCTTACCTTAAGCTTAGTTGATATATCTTCTCCCCTACTCTGAAGAAGCCTTGTTGCAAAAGGCAAAACTTGTTTTAAGGAATATGAGTGCTTTCAGCAAGAGAAGGCTGAACGTAAATCTCACACCCCTCCACACATTTTGCCTGAGAGGTGGCCTCACAACAGAGCATTCAGTGAGTGTTCACTAGAAGTGTGCTAGCCGTCAGTGTGATATCATATGTATGTGGCTCCAGCTTCTCTATGCCTGAATACGCTTCCAAATGTACACAAATCAATTGAAGTAATTTTTAGTACAGACAGCAGGAAACTTCACCAGGAGAGTATCAGCCTCGTTATGAATGGTCTAGTTTCTTCTAGGTCCCTCCAGCTGAAAGATCTGCTTTCTAATATCACCTGCCTCAGAATCTAATACTTTTCTTTCCTAACACAGAACTAGAACACTGTCTGATTTGAGTGGGGAGCATTCTGAATTCTGCTCTCTCTCTGTTTAATACATTTTTCTTGTATTTCCAGCATTCACACTGCAGGATAAACAGAGACTTTAAATCGATTAGTGAATGCTTGTAAAGTTCCTTAAAATTTAAAAAGCTAAGTGCAACGTATTATTACAAACTTGTTATAATTTTGCTATCATTAATCGTTCCGTCTTTTAGGATGAGGACAACAGACAACCTTCTAAAAATTTGATTCATTTGTATTGATCAGACCTATTATGCAAACCTTCCCTAAACTGAATATATTAAACACTGCCAAAAGCTAATTATTGTATTATGTATATTATTAGTGCCTTCTGATGCAATTGTTTTTGATTATATATGACTAAATAAGCTATGGGATCTTCTAGGTTATTTTTCTTGGGCAAAGAAATGGATGGTAGAATCAAGGGCCCTGGAAGCAGTGTACACAACATAGAGCTTTCATGTACACAAGAGAAATTCAACAAAATGGCCAAGATGATACTATGTGACTTTTACTACTGAAAGCTGAGGGAATGTGAGATTAGTTTCACTCTTCAGAGATGGAGCTGGAAGGCAAAGATTTGTCTAATTTCTGTTCTCCCAAAATCTGTACTTTTGCTGTTTTAAGAAGAATGTTTCAATAAAATCTATTTCTCATGTTTGAAAGATTTTTTTTATTCTATATATCTTACTTTTAGTAAAACACTGTCACACCCACTTTAAAGCTCTGGGAGGCCTTGCCACTGGTGAGCTTTTATAAAGTGGTCTGGGGATGAATTTTGCAAGAAATCTGCATTCAGAAAAGTTGAGCACAAGACTTGGCCAGGATATAATAACTTCTCATTGTAATTATCTTAATGCCTATGCTCAGTTGTGCTAGATAAGTGGCTTTGAAAGGACTTTCATGAGAAAAATGAAACACTGCCTTTCCTGGCAAAGCACTTTATAAACGGGAGCTGAGAAGAAGATAGGAGCAAGTGAGTGTCTGGAGTGGGAGAAAAATGGATATTCTTGTCATCTTTGCAGACTCCATCTGAAAGGCTCCTGTCATCCTGCCAGCTCGCCTGTCATCCGTCACATTTCCAATTTCCCTGTCATCAAGACAGAAAGAAATTGCTTTGGACGTAAGGTACTGGCTGTGTCATGAGAAACTTGAATTCAATCCACAGGTCCACCACAGAGGCTCAGGAAGATACTGTGTTAATCCTAAAGTCTAGCGTAGCCTCCATAAAGGCAGCCCAGACTGCCACCTGCCTGACCACTCACTGAAGGGAAAGAAAACTTCATCAACCCTCTTGCTGGTGCTTCTGCCTTCTGTCACTTCAAATGGCTGTGCTTACACCTCCCAACAAGTGCAGTGGAGCTCAATCTCCACAGTCAACATCAGGTGGTTCTGTATTGCAAATAGTTAATCATAACACCTATGGAAAACATACACACACACCCATTTCAAATGTGGACTGCAGATGAGAAGTCTTTTAATCTGGCAGCTTCTCCTGCAAGGTTTGACGGAGCCAAATATTTTTGCTGCGTGCCGTTTGTATCCCCATGTCTGTGGAGGTAACATGCTACATCTCAAATACAGTCCTGGGATGTAGTCAGGCCAGACAGTATAAGCAAAGATTACCTTAAGCCAAAAAGAAATCAGAACCTATAAAAACATCTGCATCTTAAAAAAAAATACAGCTGGGTTCAGCAAACACTGATTATGTTCACAGTCCTGCAGCTGAAGTCATCTGGGCCAAATATGCGGGAACTCTGCGAGCCAGGACCCTTGTCTGTGTAGTGCTGAGCTCAAACAGTGGTAGGTATGACCTTAAATGAGAAATGACACTCACAAGGCAATCAAGACAAAACATCCAGACATGGCTGTGTGTGGCTGGAAGGAGGTAGGTGCCTTTTTCTCTCTGCTTTTTTCAAATTCAGGAGAAAATCCTACTTTTGAGCTAGTCAGACTGAGGCATTCTGGCAATATTTTGCCTTGTGCTATTTTATATGGGGTTATCAAATGTGATATACTTATGGCCACACGTATCATTCCTGAACTTCTTCCCTTCATCCCTCCTACCTTCACTTCTTCATGTTCAAAATAATAAATTTCTGATTCACTATTATGGTATTCCAGTATCATAGTGGAAGCCTAGATTGATCTGTCTGTAGGTCTTCCTAAGTCTCAGAAAGTTTTGTATCATAACACGTAACAGAAAATTAAGAGTTCTGAAAATATCTTTCATTAGTTTTTTCTAGTTTGATTTATGACATTCTCATTCCAGCAGCTTTTCTAACTGCAGATGGTTCACTGCATGTGCAGAATGTGTGTTTTAAAAATAAAGTAGCATCTTTAGATCCCAACTCTTTTTTTCGTTTAGCCAAAAGAAGCATTTCTGAGATTTCTTAGCTTCTTGCTGGAAAGACTGAAGGGCATCCAAATGATGTCACACAGCCATGCATAACACCAAAAGAGTGAGATCCTGACTCTGGTGAAAGCAGAGGATTTGGAGAAAGAGAAGGCTCTGCCAGTGGTGGCAGGAGCAATTTTGCATCTTTGATTATTGTGAACAGTCTGGGCTTATGTGGGAGTCAGTTGATGCAGAAAACTTGGTGTAAACATTGATTGCAGTTCCACACTAATTGCAGTGCTACATTTACAGCACCTGAAAGGATATTATCAAACTATTTCCTGCGTAAATTAGGTCTAGAAAGCTTGTTGATGGACAACAGAACTTTTACATTTGAACTTTTTTACCCTTCTTGAAGAAGCAGATGTTGCTTGGCATATTCACTGTTTTTCCCTCCTTCTGCTGTACTAATCCATCATGATCTATATCTTGGTAAAAAAGATGTTTTTGTAAGATGCACTGAAGAAAAGTCTAACTCACAGCCTAATAATCTCCTTTGAAAGTTTATTCTGTAGCCCAAGAACAGCATCTATATTTGTACTCCTTGTGCTGAGCTTTGGGAAGCGCCCTGATTAGGTTAGTATAAATACATGATGACGGGACCAATAGCACAGTTTGACCCAGAGTTTTTAATGACAGAGACCAAGAGTTTTTAATGACTGAGAAAATGAACGAAAAAAGAAAAAGAGCCCAAAAATAAAGCGGCAAGGGTGGTCTATGGCATACAGAAAACAAACTGGTGCATTCTGCATATAATGCAACATTCACATAGGGTTAAAACTGATGTCTGTGTACCTAGCTATCTTACTACACACAGTCTTAGCTGATTAGTAAGAAAGGAATTTGGTGAATGGCCTAATGAATTAAAGCTCTGATGGACTACATAGTGCAAAGGGAGATTTACACTTGGTGTGGATCATGTTTGCTTTTTTATAATTAGAGACAAGGCAGTAAGCTTTCTGACATGTTAATTTGTTAGAGCTGGAATCTTGACTAAGTAAAAAGAAAAGTTATTTTAATTATTTAAATGGATAAGATATTTAATGAGACAAGTTGTTTTCATTTGAAAATATTTGATTTATGTGTGAAATGCTATCATGAGGTAAATACAAATGAAGTTACGCCAAGAGAGCATAGGACACAGTTTATTGTGGGGTGATATATATCATCTCTAGCTAATTAATACGCATGCAAATTAGGCAGACTGAAGAGAGAGAATGTGTTAAAGAATCACTTTTTGGAATGATTGCTCAAGATGATGTCATCATGGCTATTATTCTCACTGAGGCTGTAAGTACAAAGAAGCTTGTGTTTGGGTAAAGTTATCTTGGATTTCAGCAGTAAAGATAGTATGAAGCTATAGACTTCATAATTAAAAATTTCACTAAACAGTAGGATTAATGCATGAGAAACTTAAAGAAGGAGGTAAATTTAGCGGGAAAATGGAAGAAAGTATTATTTATATCTGATTCACAAGTTAAAGGCAGTGTTCCTTAAGACCTTTTGAAGAAGAAAAAAAAAGCTGTCTCAGAGTATTTCTCCTTGATTATCAGATTCATCCCTGTCCTGCTTGGTCTGTAGGAGAGCTCTACATCTCAGTGCCAATGTTCCCTCAGAATTACAACAATGATGTTATACAATAGTATATTAAAAACTAAGTAGTGGTACCTAATCCTAATCAGTAAACTATCACCGGCAGAACTGTCCGTGTCTCTTCAGCTGTCTCAATAATCTCATATAGACACTAAGGTACCAGGGTCCAAGGTGTGGTGCTTGGGCTTTTGATGAATAGGATCTCAGAGAAGCTTTTCTTGACCAGGAGACAATTATACACATGCCCTAACTCGATTCTAGAAGAATTATGCACAAAGGCTCAACAGTAGGGATTTTACCAGAGACTTATTCATGATGGGTTTTCCCAAGAAAAAGTATGGTAGAACCACATGTTTATATATATATACATATAGATAGATAGATAGATAGATAGATAGATAGATATTAACCCTGTCCATTAAGGACCTTCTGCACTGTGTCTTGCCCTTCCTTAACATTCACCTGCCATCACTGACATTGGAAATGGTCTGTGCATGTAAATGCTATAGGAGGGAGTCTCACCGGAGCTGATGGGATCTCCAGAAGATGCTGCCGCTGCCAGTGATCAACCTCTGCTCCACAGCTGAAACAGCAGAGTAGCAGTACCTCAATGCATGGAAGAACAGAGCATATCACATGTTACACTCAGGATCAAGCAAGTATTGATCTTGCTTGGTCACCAGTTTAATCAGACTGGACAGAGGAGATTCATGAAGTTGGAACCTGTTACAAGAATTTCTCTTTTCACCTTGCTACTTATAATCTGACAGCTCTGGTCTCATCTTTCTGCAGAAGCCAAACACATTTATTAACATGACTGTACAATTTTGGATAAAAATAGCAACAGTGGTATTACAAGGNAAACAGCAGTGTAGCAGTACCTCAATGCATGGGAGAACAGAGCATATCACATGTTACATCACTCAGGATCAAGCAAGTATTGATCTTGCTTGGTCACCAGTTTAATCAGACTGGACAGAGGAGATTCATGAAGTTGGAACCTGTTACAAGAATTTCTCTTTTCACCTTGCTACGTATAATCTGACAGCTCTGGTCTCATCTTTCTGCAGAAGCCAAACACATTTATTAACATGACTGTACAATTTTGGATAAAAATAGCAACAGTGGTATTACAAGGGGTTAAGAGAGGACTCCACGTAAGCCTGAAGAGAAACAAGAAAGCCAGAGATGGTTCTTTTGTTAAAGCATAGCAAATGTGTTACCTTTCTATATACATCCTACGAGCTCTAGCCAGCACAGAAGGAATCTCTAGACCCATTCTTATCTTTTGAATACTTGAAATCAAGTTCCAGGGGTATGTTTGCATGTGGGCCACCTGCACTCTACGCTAAAAGGTGCTGCTGTGTGGCAAGTTGGCTGTGCTCAGCGCAGGCACAGATCTGGAAAGGGCAGGAGCACCTCAGCGTTCCTGCGTGAACGGAAATCTCTCGGCAACGCTGTGCAGCATGCGCATTCCGTTGTGCACTCTATAATCAGATATGACTTAGCTCCCACTCAGGCATTTTAAGTGAACTTTCTTTCATGTTCAAGGCAAGTTCAGATATTCTAGAGTGGGCTAGACATAAGTTCCTTTGGTAACTTTTCCTGCTCTTAATGGAGCAAAAGGCAAGGAACGATTCCACTCGATCTGTAGTTGTAGATATTTTAGCAGTTTTGTGACCTGTTGGCCGCTTTTCAGGGAGAGGTTGCTGGAATGAAAAACAATGACTTCCTAAACCTTTATAGCATTCTTTGTCTCCTTTTTTGATTCTATCTCCTAAAACTAACATTTCTTTGTAGCAGATCTGAAGGAACCTCTCTCTTTCGTTCCTCTCTCTTAAAGTCTGTGACATTTCTCTGGGACTAGACTTCCACAAGTTTCAATGACTTTGAAATTAAGCTTTTACAAAAAAAGATTATTTTTAAAAGAGAGTGAAACTGTCAGGGCTTGGTGGCCCTCTCCTGGCCACACAGTGTCATACATTTGTCCTTAAATACACAAAATCTGCCACAGCACAATCCCAGACTGCGTTCTGTAACCTCACCAGCTTGTCGGCAGCAGGCAGCAGTTCAGAGCTTGCAAAGATAATAAAACAGAAGTTGAACATATTTATTTTGTCTGAAATAGGACATCTTCAAGCTTTATACACTGGCACTTGGCCTTGTGGCACACCAAATGTAAATAAGTTTATTTATCAGCTGTAATACGAGCTACTTATCATAAATAGGTAGGCTCCATCTCACCTTTGGCCTGTCAGGTTTTCTGGCACTTGGTTTAGATTAGTGTCCATTATAGTCATTCAGTTGGCCTCTTCTAGGTTGAGATGAACTGCTTCCTGAAGGTGCCTATTTCTCTTTACTGTAGCTGCAGTGGTCATTGCCACACACTGGGAAACTGCTGATTGATTTTCCTCATTCCTTGTGAAAGTCTGGTTCTCCTCAGGGGGACAACAACTATTCCACTGAGGTCTAGCACATTGCCTTGGTGTGGAAAATGGTTTAAAACAAACAAACAAAATTGGTCTGGAACCTAAATCTTTTTAGGGATAAAGGGAATTTTTGTGACTACTGGAATCCTTTCCCTTCTTTTCCTCTTTTCTCTTTCCTCTGTCTCTTCCGCCCTATCTCTCTGAGTGATGAACAATTTAGGGTCTGTGAGCTGTGAGGCTCTCCTGCCTGGATGATATAGTAAATGCTTCCTACTTTGTTTTTAAATACTTAAGACTGAAAGAAAAAAAAGAATACAGCATGTTGACAGCATGTCAATCGAAGACGGATGAACCACACAGCAGGAAAAAGAAGTCAAAATTAATGATACGTTGCTGAAGGAGTTTGCTGGTGTCAGAAAAGACCAGACAGTGCTATATCATTTAAAGAATAGGTTACTGTTACTGTATGATCTGAGTTGCTCAGGTATAAGCTGTACTCTTCTGTAGTACCTCATGTCATATTTTGCACAGAGGAACATGAAACATAGGCGCATGAGAATCTGTTGACTCTTTCCTGTATGTCTTCTTTAACCAGCTGAGCTTGAGTACTAGGGCAAGCATTGAGTCCAAAGCACCAACAGGCTCCAGGATAGATACACTATGAGCCTGCTGTCCCAATTTTGCCCCAAGAATAGGCCTCACAGATGTCTGCACCTGGTCCTGCTGCCCGTAGCTCCACCAGGTGCTCAAAGCAGGCCTCAAAGAAGTACCACAATAAAAAATCAGAGAAGTAGATGTGCTTTCCTTGTAAAAGATTGAGATATCAGCCCTGAGGCCTGAGGTGCAGTTTGATGAAAATTTCTAAGAAATCAGATGAAAACAAAACTTGGAAAACTCTCAGTCTGTCAGATATAATGAGCTACTAGGACTGGAAGCTGAAGTTAGAAACGTTATTATTAAAAAGAAAGATAAATGGCATACCTGGAAACAAAAGAGAAGGATAAAAACATCCAGTAGCATCCTTCAAATAAGGCTGTTAAAGGCAGCAAGAAGCAGCCTGTCTTGAGAATTCAGAAAGTATGTGTGATGCCAAAATCATAAATTCATTTCAGAAAATCTTATACTTGAAGTTGACTACATATTTGTAACATAAACTAATAGCTCATCTAAGACTTTGCTAGCATAGCAATGACTTGGAAAGCCTAGCACAGACAAAACTTTGTGTCCATTAGGAAGTTGAGTGTTATCACTCTTATTTCACAGCATCACAGAATGGTTGAGGTTGGAAGGGACCTCTAGAGATCACCTAGTCCAACCCCCTGCTGCAGCAGGGACACCCAGAGCACGGGGCACAGGGTGGCATCCAGGCAGGTTTGGAAGATCTCCAGAGAAGGAGACTCCACAGCCTCTCTGGGCAGCCTGTTCCAGGGCTCTGTCACCCTCACAGGAAAGTTCTTCCTCACATGGAGATTAATTTGCATCAACACAATTATCTCTTAATGAGTAGGCTCACAGTATCAAAAAGCTGACAATATAAACAGATTGGATTTGTCCCTGACTGAGAGACAAGCCCCTAATCTGGGTTTGAGAGAAAATATTATGTGCTCCCCATAAGAGGCAATTCAGGAATATCCTGGTGGCAGGAAGCGCTGTTCAGCCACAGGGCTGCCCAAGGCTCCGGCATCATGTCTCGTTGGCTTCACCCTCGCTACCACTGCCGTCTGTAACACAGCACCTCTGCGAAGAGCCGCACCAGCTAACGGGATGCTGTGACAGCTCTGCATCACCCTGCAGCCTTGGGAAAGCAGTATCAGGGCAGACGATCATGCCTAGAGCCCAGGCATGGAGAAGGTGCTTACATTTCTAATTTACAGCAACAATGCTGGTGTAAATATTTAATGATGCTAAATCCTAACAGACACTGTTACAATGAGCAACACACACAATAAAAAAAAACTAAAAATTTATTACATGCTCTCTGGCAAGACCTGTTATCATCTGGTAGCATTCTTCTGAGAATAGTACTGTTATTGCAGTCTCCTTTATATTACTCTACATTTACCTAGGAAGCCCCGAGAGGTTTTGTGACCTCAGAAACTATGAAACCTTTAGACTATTGTCTGCATCCCTTATCTGTTACCTTGTTCGAGACTGAATCTGTTGTATGTGGGCAATGCTATCTTGCTAGTGGTGGAAAAGACAATTCCTATGCTTCCTTAATTTCATGACTGAAATTCTGAGCCCTGAAAAATGGCCTGGATTTGTTTTCCAGACTCTGCTGCTCTTTTGCTTCCATCATCATCTGGTCAGTAAAACAAATCTCTGTTCTTCTCCCTCGGTCAGAGCATGAAGAGAGCTGTCAAATGCTATTAAATAAGAAGTCTTCGGACTGTAAGGAGAAAAAAAACCTGCCAAAATATGTATTGTCTTGCCTATAATAGAAGGACTTTTGATCTCTAGGTACAAAGAGAAAAAAAAAAAGACATTTTAGCTGCCAGGGTACTTGAGCTGTTTTAAAATTACATTTGAATAAATTGAAAATAAAACTTTGTTTTGAAATGGAAAATCAATATTTTGTTTTAGTGTCAAAAATATTACTAATGCTCCTACTTTTCATTTTTCCAGTACTCTAAAAGATTGTGTCACTTTGGCATGAATTCACAAATTTCAGCCAATTCTGAAATGGCTTCTTCTTTGCTTTGCTTTTTTTTTTTTTTTTCAAAACTAACTCTTTGATGCTATGATTTCTTTTTTATATCAGGTAGTGGAATAAGGACCTCATTCCCTGCACACAGAACAGCATATGAATCTTCAAGGAGGGAGATGGGGCTGATTTCTACTTCAGCCTTAGCGAGAGTAAGGTGAATGCTGATAACCTTCTATCATATCCTTCTGCTGTCTCTCACTTGTTGTAATCCACTGGGATGTACATAGACTTAAGTTTCAAGGACAAAATGCTATTTTCTTCTTCTTTCTAAGCAAATGAATTTCATATAGGCAAGCCTATCATACCCTGTATTTTCAGAAGACAGCAGCTCCTATGAAATATTAGGAGAAGGGAAGGGTTATTTCTAGTTCTAAAATACTGTGTTAGACAAACTGAGGTCAGTTCAATATAACAGCACTGCTGTAATCCTTAGTAATGACCTTGACAAGTCATGTATACTTCTCAAGTGATACAGAATAAAACCACATTTTTTCCACACGTAGTATGCGTATATATGCTCTTTTTCAGAGCCTGTGATTCCTACTTGGAATTCTACAACCTTCCTTCTACAACCAAAGGTCACTTTTAAGAGAGCCTGCCACTTTGGTGCCAAGACCAGCCATGGTGCTGAGACCAGCTGCTCATGGCTAGGAGACCCTCAGTGAATGATCTGGACCTCTGGGGACCTTCTTTGTTCGTGCAAAACAGTTGAAGCGAGGGTGAGAAGGCACCTCAGCTTGACAGCCCTGGATCCTGAATACTCACTACTCACTTAGTGTTTGGTTTTTCTAGGGGGAAGGGAGAGAAAGAGTTGGATTTTCTTTTCTGGAGTGGAGATTTTCTTGCTTCTCATGCTTAAGCCCTTTTTAAGATGCGGAATAGGGACCAATGATGTAGTAGGCAGCTTGGTCCAAGACATATCTTTTGCATCAAATTGGGTGGTATCTTGGGGAATGTTTTTTCTTATACCTGCCAAAAGACTTGCCTCTTCCCATCACCCGAGTCGGTTTACAGAGCTGGGCAAGCAACATGCCCTGTGTTAAAGGAGCTGAAGCAGAAGAGCCCTGTCACATATCCATGTTAGGGTCAGGTCCACAGCATTCCTCTTGAGATATGTTATTAACTGGTCCCTGTAGCTTTTCTTCAGACCGTAAGGATGGGCTCTGAAATGCAGCTATTTGAAACAAATGCTGGAGAAAATGAGTACTAAGACAAACACATCTGTTTGGCAGGCTTGCAAGCCAAACATGCTTGGTGAGACATGTGTTTGGAAGTGGATTTAGTACTTGCAGAGAGAAGACAAAGTGCTGTTTAATTTCATGTGTTTTTGTAATACCATCATTAAAAGAGAACGTTATAAGAATGGGCTTAAATTTTCACCTAATGGCTACAATTGTAGCTATTTAAAAAAAGAGTAAATGTAGATGAGCAATATCAATGTGATGTGAGGCATAATAATTGGAAAGTTATTTAACTTCCAGAACTCCCAAAAGAAGACGTAATAAAACTGTTCAGACACAGCTGTTGAACCCATTGCTACTGTCAGAATATAGTTTATTAAAATATATTGTTAAAACACCAGTTTTGAAATAATAATGCTTTCATGAAGAACAGAATTGTTTTCTGTCTTCTGACATCCTTGAATATCAATCTTGGGTCTGATATCCATTATCCAGCTTGGAATCAGCCACAGGGATCGCTTGGCTGATCCATTTTCCAGGATGGAAAAAAGAGCTACACATTTTCTTCTGTTTGCAACCTAGATTAATGAATCTGCCTTGAGATAGCCTTGAGACACACAAAGCAGAGCATCCCAATTGATGCCGAGTGAAATATTTGGTGTTAACTACCTGTAATAATTTAAGCACTGAAAAGTTTGGTAATACTGAGTAGGCCTAAGGCATCCAATTATCTAACAAGATTCCTAGGGAACTCCAATAGTGTTTTCTGCCTCATTAGGACAGGAGCACATTTTTTTTCCTATTTCAGCAAATGCATTCTCAACAAACAATAAAATGTGCAAGCTGGAAGTTAAGGACTGGCTAATGGTCTCTTGACATGAACATACAGAAGCAAAAAGAATAAAAACAGCATATGCTGTGTATATAAAAAGACATTTCAATTTTAGAGATAATATTTTAAAGAAAACTTGCTGGAGGCTATGAAGGGCTCTATATCTTATAGGGTGGAAACAGAGAGTTTTATTCAGCCCCCATTTCTCTTTGTTGTGCAGTTTCTAATACTATATTTCCTATTATTAAAAGAAAAAGGAGGGGCTGTAAATCATGATAACAAGTAACTATTCTAGGGCTGGAAATGGAGCTTTACCACATGCATGTATAGAGGTTGTGAGAGAATGTCCTCAGACAGGCGCACTATGGTTTACGACCAGTTCCTTTTCCACTTACTGATTACTATTGTTCAGCATGGATGGTTATGAGCACTTAGAAAGTGCTTCTAGACAACATGCATGATGGTTAAACAGATTTAGCAAAGAAAAACATTTTTTTCTCTGACTTTTTCTTTTGTACTTTATTGAAGGAATCTAAAATAGTTTCTCATAAATCAACAGACTTGAAAGCCTTGAGCTTCCAGTTTCCAGACTGTTGTAAAGCTGGCTATCAGGGACAGTGTCTATTTATTGCCCTCTGCTGGCATCATCCCTAAATTTGGTGTTTAAAACCTGGCTGGTCTACCAGCTTCTCTCATTTATTTGCCTTTTCCTAACAGTTCAAATGATATTCCAGAAGAAAGACAGATCAGTAAATCAGTATTGGCAGGATGAAACATTATGTACTTACTTATCAAGAAATTCATTTCTTCTTTCTTATCAAGAAATGAAGACATTCCCACATGAACTGATGGAGAACTTAAATTTTTAGATTTCTTCAAAAATTTCTTCAAATATGAGAAAAAACAAGAAAATGTTCTCCAACAAAATAGACCTTTGAGGAAGAGAATCACACTTTGAAGAAACTGAAGAAAATACTGCTAATTTTCTTTTTCTCAAAGTGATAAAATTGAAGTCAAGATTCACTCTTCTTTAAGTATTCACTGCTTCCCTAAATCATAAAATGAATGTTTTAGTATTAGAAAACAGAATAGTTTAGCAAATAGAGTGAAATTGTAACAATTCATTTAGCAATAATGAAGTTACCGTGTCTGGTTTTTTTTACATCACATATCAAGAACTTTTGATAAGAAACTATATTCTTCACTTTGAACAGTAAGTGTATGCAACGACAGTAAAATTTGCCGGTAGATTTGGTGCTATTTGATTGTTGGTAATGTTAAAATCAAGTTAATTTGTAGAACTTTTTCCTAAACAAGAAGCACTCGTTAAAAAAATGATGATTTCAGAGAAGTCTCAGGGTGTGTGGTCTAGCTGGGTCCCCTCTAGTTTATCATATAACGATGCAGACAGACCATTCCCGGTCTCTCTTTCCTCCATTCTGATGTTAATCTAGTCCTTTTTTTCTTTCTCCTTTCCTCTTGCACAGATCCTATCTCCATTCTGTTCTTGTTACTCTCCCATTTTGTTTTATCAAAGAATCTAAGACTAAAAGGCACCAATTCTTCATCTAACCTTATTCAACATGCAAAACTAGCTATAGAAGCTCACCTGACAAATCTTTTATTTGAATGCAGTATCCTTACATTTGGTAGAGTATTTCATTGAATCTTCCTTTCATAGATCAGAGACTACTTTGACATCATTTTCCTCGTGAAAATACACCCAAAAATCACATCACCCCTTAATTTTCCTTTAAATAAGCTAAATAGGGTTTAAGTTCTTCCTATATGGCATTTTCTCAACACCCTCAAAACTCCTGGACTTTCTCCATTGCTTCTCTTTTCCATTCTTTTCCACATTCTTGCCACCTTTGTTACATCTTCCTTCTCCCAGAAGTTTCTGCTGAGATTAAAAATAGAGGGACATTCCTGCATTTGCTACACAGTGAGTGAGCACAATAGCTTCTGTACTCAGAGGCCAGTTCCCACTCTGAGAAGCTGGAACATATTTGAGATGCACATCTCAAATATAGTTGCCAACTCCTGAGCATTTGCAAACTTATGCTAGTTTCAATTTTGTATTTAAAAAAATAAATAAAGTGGTCTAATTTTCACAGTTAAAATACAATGTAAATCTTCAAATTCCAGACGAGTTCTGTCTCCTGGAAAACGCTCAAGTTCCTGTTCCAAAGCATGAAGATACATGCTGATGCTACTTAAAGAAATAGCATGCAAAGCTGTTTCAACTTGGTAAAGACATCTCTTTTCCTCTAATTTCAATCCTGAAAATGACCCGACCACATCAGCTGGGATTTTCTTCCCTCTGTGCTCTCACCCCGCAAAATACCAAGCTTAAACATGTAATCATCTTAAAATCTTTCATCAGCTATGCTAAAGTTATATATGAAGTGCAGCAAGATAACAACAGCATGCCAGTCAAAATGCTGCAGTAGGCCTTGGATTTTACAGCATTGATAGCTTATTGTGATTATCTTTTTTATAGATTTAGTCTCATACTAGTTTCATATTTGATTCTCCTCCTCTTTTGGTGCTGATTGACCATCCCAGTATTAGTGTAGTTAGGGTGTTTTATTGAATTTACGTTTGCTGATGTTATTTGGAACTTTGTTAAGAAACAATTTGCATTGATTTAAATACAAGCCCCAGCTTATTTGCTACAGCCATGCACATTTTATACATTATAATATACTGACATAGCTATAAAGTGCAACTTGAACTAGCATTATATTATATCGCTGCCACTCATGATTACTCGGTCTCCTTTTCTTTTGCTTTTCACAAGCACTAATATGCCTAGAACTGTATATAGAAAGTAAGCCCCGAAATACCTTTGTTGGTTCTCTGAACATTTCCAAAAAAGCTTGCAAAAGGAGTTATGAATATGTACTATAATCTTATATTTAAATGGCTCTTACAAAATCTTTCAATTCCATAGCTCAGAAAGAAAAAAGGAATTGCTGAGTATACTGGAAATTCTATATAACCATTTTTGCTATTCTAAAAATCCTCTCTGCTTTTCCACAGAAGAGCTATTGAGCACTGCAGTAGCTGGTACACTTCACACCATGGAGAAATACATCAGCCCTATCTAGCTAAGCAGAAGATGAACTGCAGTGTATAAGAAAGGCTGAAATTGAGCTAAGACATGTTAAATTAATGGGTAAAGCTTTCAGAAATACCATTTTATACATGAAGCTCCACTATTTCCACAGGTTGCCCAAAGCAAAACTGCTTAGTTGAATTATTCACCGAGGGCAGAGCGAATTTTCTTTTCCCCTGAGAACTGATCTGGGCTGCGTATGCCTCCATCACAGCACGCTCCTCCGTGCTGGATGAGGCTGGGTTGCTGTTCCGCAGCGTCAGTGCTCCCTGGTACCTCCTGCCAGCACGTCTTGACAACGGGAAGCCAACTGATCGCCCAGCTGCTTTTCTGTTGGCTGCTCTGTGTTTGCTGGGGGACCCACACGTGCACAACTTGTCATCTGCTTTCCCAGACTGCTGTTAGATACAGTACTCTCTGTGCTTATTGATGCTATACGCTAAACAAACGCACAGTGGAGGCAGGTGGTGTCCTCTTCCCCAAAGCACCAGGTAGCGCTGAAAGCTGCTGGACACAGACCCAGTGACACACAGGCTGAGAAAGGCAAAGCAGGTAGCGTAGACACGAGGTGTAAGCTCTGACTGAACGACCAGCTTCGACTGCCTTTCTAACGTTCACGGTGACGATACCTCTACTTTCCAGAAACCCTTCAGGAGCAGGGCTGGGCAGCCCAGCTTCTCACAGGCGTCCTGGAGCGGAACTGGCCGGGAGTTTCCCACCACCACCGGGTACCTTCACTCTGTGGGAGGGATNCGAACTGGCCAGGAGTTTCTCTTAGGACACCACCATCGCCGGGTACCTTCACTCTGTGGGAGGGATCAGTTCCTCCAGACCCCTCCTAGGCAGCGCTGCAGAGTGTGAAACCTCCCCACATAGGGCTGAGCTGCAGACGGGCAGGAGCTGGTGGGGAAGGAGCCTGCACCCTTCCCCTGGGAGCAGCAGCTTCCCCAGGTGCAGGGGCTGCTCCTGAGCTCTTGCAGTCTCCGGCTCAGGGTGATTAGAGCCCAGCTTTCTCAAAACAGCAGGACTGTGTGTCTCCAAGAAGCTCAGTGCTAGCTTTGCCAGCAGGCACAACCTGATCTCCAGTGTCCTTCCTTACTGCCCTCTGTCCAGCCAGCGCAGCTGAGCTTGTGCTGTTGGTCTGTAGAAGATAAGCAGGATTCTTAAAAGCAGTAAGAGGTGCAAGGAGAAGAGCACATACTGGACAAGCATGGTGCTTCCATTTAAATTCCACGCCTGTCACCTCAGTTATTTATTTGTTACCCATAGTCTCAGTAAAGCATTAACACTGAGCCAGAGACCGTGGGTATCATTTCAGATGAAGGAACAAGAAATATAGTTATGGTAAAGACTCTTTGGTGTGGGGAGACAAGAGTGTTGGCCCCTCATGGTTATCTGGTATGTGGGAGTAGCTCTAATTGCTAAGTATCATGGAAAATGGTGCTTTATCAAATTTATTTTTCTCTTTCTTTTGTTTCCAGTTCCACTATCTGTAATCAAACAACACAATCATTTGCTCTTTCTAGAATAAACCTGCTATTTTGTTTTTCAGTTTATCTGTTGTCAAGATTGGGTTGCACCTGACAGACATTAAGCAGTGACCTACCAGTAAGTTACAGCCTTAGGAACCTCACATGACAGACATAGAAAAAAAATGCCCAGGTGTCTAAGAATGATTTTGCTGGAGTACCTGGAAACCTTGTCTTTCTCTGGTTAATGTTGTTCACACATCTAATGGGATGTTTAGACCAATATTACTTGTTGGTTAGCTCTTTATTTTTACAAAAACTTTCTAAAAAGATTAACTTCTGATGTTTTTGATATTATCTGTATTTTGTCTCCAGCAATGCTGGTAAGACATATGTTTGCTTGATTTTCAGAAAGAAGACAGAGGAATATTCCAGCGCTGATTCCTACATCAAATAGATTTAATAATCAAAAGATATTAACTTAAAAGAGAAAAAGTAGCTTCAGTCAACTGGCAAGTTCATTATTGTAACTGATCTTTTTTTCTAACTCAATTTATAATTTTAGTGTATAGATGCTTCTATTAAGGTTATTTTAATCAGCTGGACCTTATATCTTCAATAGTTTCACCGAGCAAGAGAGCAGAGGTAAATCAGGATGATACCGTGGAGATGATGTCCACTGAGAAACAGTAAGAATTTCTTGAGGCCTCGCTATTAATCTCCCAGATTTCATCCAAGGTATTAGAAGTGTATGGAAAAGCCCTGGGCAAAAATCAGATTTGGCAAGCTTTCCTCAACGGCAGCTTATTAAAGAAACTATTATGGAATTTAAAGACGGAATATAAGAGTTCATCAGCCGCAAATTACATCAGTTCAAAAGCTGGCAGAGGTTCCAGGTAATGTATTAAATAACTTTTGGCCAACTTTTGGATCATGGGGCTTGGGCCCAGAAGAATAATGAGCAATATAATAGCTACTCTTACTGAGCAATGTTAGTACAAGTATTGTATTCGGAGTGTCAGTGATATTTATACATTTCCTAAAATGACTGATATCACCTCAAAAACTCTTACTAATTAGGCTAAAGAAGAAAATGAAAGAAAATGAAACGGGAAAAAAGAGTTTTAAAATTAGGTCATAGCTTTTAGGCTAAAAAAAAATGCTTTTTTCTGCAAACCCTCAGCAATGTGAATAGGATAGCTGTTTCTACCAATGTCTGGTTGTTCTCTCCTGTGCTCCAATGCAGCGTGCTGCACTCACAGTAACACCAAGTGAGATGGCTAACACTAAGTGAAATACAACTGTTCTTGCTGTACTTAACCTGAATCATTTCAGTGGTTCAGTTGCAGTTCAGCCCCCACAAACCCCTTGGTTGGCCAAGCTGAGAGGAGCAAATAGGGTGTCAGTGAAGCTGGGGTGGACAGGCAGGAATCTGATGTGGTGGCTCCCTTCCATGAGGTTTATGGTAATTAGAAGATAACATGAACCACAGGAGCAGGTCTGTGCAGTGAGACATTGGTGCTGAGGATCTGACACCTACGTTTTACACATCCCGCAGGGATCCAGCTCTATTCTAGTCTTGTGAACTGCACTGAACTGAACTGAGTATTTGTGGCTGTGATACCTTAGGTGCTCCTGGAGCACCTTTGGCTCTTCATTTCTACCCTGTGACATGAAGTGAAGCGCAGAAAGTGGGGGCGAGAGGCTGGCAGATTTGCTTCAGAAGCTCACCCTTGAGCTGGACCAATATACAAATGCAGGTGCACCCTGGATTGCTGTGGACGGAGGGTCTCTCAGCAGAGCAGTAATGCTGATATCTGTGCCAGCGGCTTCCTGGGATTGAGTCCAGGCATACAAGTGGCCTCTCAATCCTCTCAGCTGCACTAGCTGAAAAGAAACAAGCAGTTGTTCAATTTAAACTTTTTATTGCTGTTTTCCTCCTCGTCGTTTTATCATGCAGTTTCCTAAGGGCTCTTCACATCTTGCTTGTCTTTATCAAATGTACTCCTTCCTGATCTGAACAGCTCGCAAACCAGATCTCCACGGGACATGACTTCCCCATGTTGCTGCCTTAGGCAGTGTCTGCGTGCTTGGCAGAGGCACTGGTCAGTAAGGCTTCAAAACCAAAGCAATCTTACCTATTTTTTTCCCTCTTAATCCAGTCATCCTGCAGGTGGCAATGCGATCCTCTCTTTGCCCCTCTGGCTGTTGTGTGGCGTCCACGAACACTCCAGGCAGAAGAAAGGAAGGTGCTTCCATATTGCATATGTCTTCCATCTAATGTACTACTACGATAACTTGGTCTCCCCATCAACAGCAAGTGGAGGAATGAATTATTTCACTGTATTCTTGATTTGTTCCGTTACTCTGAGGTAATTTAGGTATCTACATTACCTAATCAGTTCACTCATTTCTAGAACTCGAGAAAGAGAAAAGATCCTTGTATAAATACAGGAATTAAATTCCACAGTTGCTGGTTTCATAAAACGCCCAAGGACAGATGAATTGCATATTTAATTAGCCTATTTTTTTCCACACAGAACATGTAAATGACAGACAGATAAACTAAAATGCCTTTTGTTTTGGTAAAAAGGCAAAAAAGGCATTGCAGAGCAGGGAAGAACTGCTTCCATTGTTACATCTGCAGTACTGTGCAATTTCTGTGCTACTGCCACACTGAAGATTCTATAGTATTACCAAGTGTATTTACTGAGATTATTATTCTTACAATGGATGACTAAAGAATTAATATAGATGACACGTTTAAATTATGTGGTTGATAGGAATATGCTGTTTAGGACTATATAAAATTAGGAAGGGATCCTGAGGCTTTCTCTACTGGAGTTCTATTTCATGGTTTATTGTAAGAAATAAATTCTCCTCTTGAATTATTTACAGTCCTAATGGCATTGCTTTCCCTTAATTGATGAATGTAGATAATATTTTATTTATAGAAATATACATAAATGATATTTATTCAAGAGTTAGGGGAAAGTAATAATCAAATGCACACTAAATATCTGAATAACTGCAAATTAAAGAAATTAGTAATAACTGAAGAGATAAAATTGTTTATATTCGTAGAGAAAATATTTCCTATTTGTGACTAAATTGTACCAATAATATGTTACTGCTGTGAAATTAACTTGTCACTTCTGCGGTAATTCTTTATGAGAGATGTATTAAGGTCATGACAAAATTTCTAAGTAATCAGGAGTATTTCACAAAGGCAATGATTAAATGTGAGAAACTAAATAAGAAACTCACTACAGAATTACCTTATAAATGACATTTTGGCCACTGAACTTGAGCATGCTGGAGCCTGTTAAATATTAACAGAGAAGGGCTACAAAAGGATTAGCTTGGACTGTGAAGAGATACTGCAAGAGGCAATCCCTTCTTGCTGGGTCTGAATAGAACTGACAGTGTAATATTTTTCAGTACCTTTGAGGTCAAGGCAGGAAAGTGGATATCTACATGATATTATAAATCATCCTTTTTTTTTGAAATAAAATAAATTGTTTCAATACTTAACATTTTTTCCACATTTGGCAGTTATGTTGTAAAAAACACTATAGAGTGTAATTTGTTAAAAATATCTATTTTTATCTTATTTGACCATAAAATCTGAAGACTAGCTCCTGATGGCTACTTCTCCAGGAAACCTAAGCAGCAGGAGCAAGAAGCACCAGCATGCCAGAGGATGATGGTAGCCTTTGAGTTTTCAGTCAATCTTTGTCTTTGGCTTGGATCTTTATGCGGCTGTCATTTGGGGCAGAACTGATGAGATGCTGGATGTTATTAGTATCGTTGATGTTCCCCTTGGGCTTTTAGAGCTGCAAAATAACCCTAACCATTCCCAATGAATCAAACTGCAGCCAGAACTGGCTCCAGAAGAACCTTCGTGCCTGCGTTCAGATGGATTATTCTGCCACAGAAATCCAGCGTAGCAGCCGTGGTGGGCGCCTGGGCACAAGAACCGGCTGCTTTCCTGGCTGCTGGGCCCTGGTGGCACCTACATTTAAGCATTGCCCTCCACTTTGGAACTGCGAAAAGCTTCCTTGAGGAAGGAAGCTTGCTTATGGGTCTCANGACTTTGGAACTCGAGGAAGGAAGCTTGCTTATGGGTCTCATAAGCCCTCAGAAATGGCTAAATTTGAGTGGGTAGCCAAGTGAAGGACTACTGGGATTTGGAGATGAGCAGAAGCTCCAGCAGAAACCTTGGTGGGGCTTAACCTGGTTGATAGGAGCACTGGGGACGGAGACGTGAGCTGACAGCTCCGCGAGCTGTCACAGCCGAAGCCCCAAGCCTGGGCCCCAGGCCTGGGCCGGGTCAGTGACCCTGCTGAGGGCAAGCCTGATTTAGGAACAATTTTTCAGCCCTCCTGCTGAAGGTAAATCTACATATCTGTGTCAGCAGAGGGTATGGATTATTTGTCATAGAGAGCGATGAGTCAGAAAAGGGTTTGCTCACAGCTATAACCTGGATGAATACATTTATAGAAAGAATATACAGTTAAGGTAGGAAAGCGGTCTCGCCTCTGTATGCAGCAGTCTAAGGCTGCTGCTAGAAAAATGCCTTTGGGGAGGACACGGTGGGGGGAGCCTTCAAAGAGAGAGCACAGAAAATGATCCCAAATGAGGGGGAGATCCCTATGATGCAGAGCTTAAAGGAACCACATTACCCAGGTTGTTCAAGGCAGGGTGGGGAGTCTTATGGTCATTTGGGGTGAAAAAGTGCTAACATGAGGGCTGCTTTCACAGGCATGAATTTATGGGAGAGAAGGAGGAAGACCTTAAAGTATTTGGCATTCTGCTATCAGCACTGGCTGGTGTTGTGTGTTTGCTCCCTTAATGATAAAAAAACAACAGCTACACATTCCCCTCTTTCTCCCTGCCAAAAACAACAGCTCCCTTCAGCCTTAGCTTTTCCATCCTGCAGACAGCAGCTTACCAAGATTCAGTAGCTGGAAGCTGAACTTCACCAGATAAATTCAGCCTTGGAAAAGGACACCATTTCCTTGAAGTAAGAAATTTAACACCAGGAATGATTTACCAGGGGAATTGCACAGGGTCTTAAAATGAAATTGTATTTCCAAACTGGCTGTCATCCAGCTGTAGAGAACAGCTCTATGTCCTGCTTTGCTGAAGATCAGAGTGCATGAACAGNAAATTCAGCCTTGGAAAAGGACACCATTTCCTTGAAGTAAGAAATTTAACACCAGGAATGATTTACCAGGGGAATTGCACAGGGTCTTAAAATGAAATTGTATTTCCAAACTGGCTGTCATCCAGCTGTAGAGAACAGCTCTATGTCCTGCTTTGCTGAAGATCAGAGTGCATGAACTATGAAAGGTACGTCTGACATTTATAGATATTTTGGCTCCTGATCCTGCTGACTACACAGCAGTGTATGTTCCTGACCTGACCCATGCCAAGATGCAGCACTGTTATATTTGCCTCTAGTCAAAGCTAGCATATGTAGGAAGGAAATAAATTGCTTGCTTTATTTGCATTTCTGCTCACTTTCTTTTTCCTCGGTGTTTATCAGTGTTGCAGTTGAATAGAAATAAATAAAGGAAGAAAACAACATGCAGTAGAATTTTTCACCATTTTTTGGTCAAATTTTCATGATAAACTTGTGGATGGAGAGAAATCACTTTGCTGCTGCCTGGAAAATAAACATGACTTCTTTTATCAGGCTATCATAGCCAAAAGGTGACAGGTACTCCCTTGTTACTCAATAACCAGCCCCAGTGTTTTGTGTTTCACTACGCTCCTGCCATTGCAGCGTAGCAATCCTGAGCAAAGCCCACAGAGGTTACTCCTGTGTCTCAACTTATGTAGACGAGGACACATCTGTGAGGAATGGGAACATGCTCATGCCCTTGGTTTTCTGCCTCCTGGCTGGCAGAGAGTGGTGACTTCTGCTTTGGCCAATCTTTGATGTACAGTCAGAAAAAAACTCTTTCTTGGGCAGCGCAGCTGCAATGCAGAGTAAAAGGAGAGGCAAACAGGCACTTAGATGGGCTTTGAAGCCCTCATTGCAATGCAGTGGGAATAAAAGCCATTTTCCTGCCAAAAAAAAAATCAATTGGCAGTGGTACAGAGTATCTCTTTCCACTGTATCCAATGCTTACATTCACACCTTTACTCTGTTATGCTCTTCCACAAATTGACATTAGTGAGATGAAGCAGCACATGTAGTCTACAGCTATTACCTCTGATGGCCTAGAATACATCCTTGTTTCTCTCTTCTGAGAATTTGCTTTAATTGTCTTCCTTCCCATCCACCGAGCAGCAGAAGAGAAGTGAACGCAGCCCTGGAGCTGGCAGTACTTCTCCACCTCTCTCTGGTTGTCCAAGCAAGGGCTGGAGGCACCAGGCCGATCACCTGGGATGGCCCCTGCACACAGGGATTGGGGTCAGCAATGGGCTGTGCAGGTTCAACAGGCCTGGGGCGGGGGTGCCCGGCCCCACACCAGGTCCCACAGCGCTGGGGCAAATCAATGACCCGCAATGCTGGTGTTCCTCTGGCTGTATATGTAGCGCCTACCTAACCCTGAGTCACGCTGTGCTCATCAATTCAAGCAGGTTCCTGAGCGTGGGATCCCAATCCCAGCACCCTACACTAGTAAACTTGATCCAAATTTTGCCCGAGCTAGCGTTCCTCCAAGGGGGCTTTCCAGGCACGGTTTGGCAGTCAGTGAGAGCAGCAGAGTGGCCATGGCTAGTAGGCAGTTTCCATAGAGCTGCCTTGATCTGAAAGCCAGATGATGATCTGGCATAGCCATGGACCCTCCCCACAGCGGCTGGGAATGTTTCTGGCCACGCTTAGTTTGTGAATGCAGATATATGGACATAGCCAGCATGCCCGTGAGTCTACATAGCACAGACATAATCAATTTCCATATGTACACACGGTCTGTAGGTGCACATAAACGGTCATCAGGTCCAACAGATGCAACCACTGTTTTTTTTAAGATGAAACTGGAACTCATAGCCCAAAAGGAGTGGGAGTTAAAGCAGCTTCATATCCATTTTATTGCTTTCATTCCTGAGTTAATCCAGAGACCGGAGATGTCTCCGAGATAATTAGGGCTCTATTGCTTTGCCTGTAATGTGTCCTGTATCAGGGCTTGCAGTACAGGCCTTGTGAAGGGACCTTCACCGTAGTTATGCTCCAAGGTGCAAACATGGCTGCAGTCATTCCCTTGAGCTTCACTTCATTTACTGAAGAGGCTGGATCTGTACGTTGCTCAAAATACACCTGAGCATGGGGAATAGGGTACCAAAGGCAATAATTTGTATCTTAAGTACTTAAATAACCAACTGGACAAAAGCCTAAATCTAAGTGCTCCCAAAGTCTATAAGCTTTGAACTTCAAGGAGATTTTGCACTTCAGTATTACCCAGCCTGGTACTTGATGCTGAGAAGTACGGAAGCGTGGAGCACAGATGAGGTACTCCTCACAGCTCCAGTTATTTATATCAACCTGAATAATGGAAATCAGAGGTTTTTCCCTTGAATACTGCTTACATCACCTTTTTCTGAGGAGTTGCAGAAAATCATTACACTTTGCAAAATTAATATGTTTGCTTTACTTTGGAAAAAATATTGCATGTGTCAGCATTTGGCTTTGATAATTTCATAAATGTTTATTATTTTGAAGAGACAGTTTCTGGGTTTTGATTAATAACACCCAATTTTACTTCAAAAGTACCCATTTTTTACTGTAAAAGCCCTTAGGTCTTAGTGGAGGATTTGAGTTTGTAATGAAATCTAAAATCACTGGTTTAGTTATTTTGCACCCCCCAAGCTGGATGGATAATTGAACTATTTTTTTTTTTGAAAAACAGGCTCAAGCCTGTGAGATGAAGATCTGGCCACAAGATGGCATCTTGTTCTCACGGTAACATTTAGCAATGGGCAGAAACATTTCTGAGAAGAAAATGAAGCGGTGATGGGCATTTAAATAGAACAAACAGTGTTCCAGGCAGAACACTGGCTCATAGCAGTGTCCAGCGTGGCCTAAGACTTGAGTAGTAAAACGTGGAGCAGCCAACCTGTCTTGCCTCCACCCCCATCCAAATTGCAGTTTCATCCATCCATGAGCCCTAATGAAATTTTTGTCCTGATAGTTTTAATTGCTATCATTAAAAAGACAAAAAAAAATGAAATCACCATTAATATAATACAGGCATTCTGAGGCTTTTTGAAAGGAAAGATTGATCATTAAAAGAGATTTGAGAGCCTTTTGGTTGTGGATTACTGTAAAGGACAGCCAGCAGCTGATTTTCTGACAGCAAAATACTTTGTCATTCTCAAGGATAAGACAACCTTTGTAGACAGCTCTTCATTTCCAGAACATGCCTAACATTTATGGTATGTCTCCAGTTATCAAAGAGTTGTGATAGGTAGAATAACGCCGTAGACTCAGCTGAAGATTGCTTTAGCAATATTACCAGGGAGAAGGTGTGACTGGCTCTGAAATTAATACAATATGAAAATTAAATTTAAAAATACCGACACTTTAGCTCACCCTGTTGTTAAAAACAGAAGGTCTTTCGAAACAGTTTCCCTTGCTTCCTTTTTGCCTTATTACGTAACAGCTTCCTATTCTCTCAACACTGTACTAATTAATCCTCTCCAGCCCGGGACATTTATTCTCCTGGAGTAAAGGCAGGTGCCCCCGAAACAGCAGCAGTGCCCCAGGGGCTCTGTGTGATGGGGATGAGAGGCAGCACTGCTCCAGACTGACCTCTGCCTCGCAGCGTCCTCACGCAGCATTCACGACTGCCTCACTTCAGCTGTAAAGGGAGCCGTGTGATGAGGGACGTGGTGCAGATGAACCCGTGGGTTTGCCTGACAGACAGAAGCTGCTCAAGATTTCCCTCTTGGCCTGCGTCATGCCGCTGCGCTTTGGGGGCAGTGCGGGCTCCCCGCAGCTCTTATAGCAAACCAGGGGGAGGCGAGCAGAGCTGCTGCAAGACAGAGAGCGGCCTGCAAAATTCCCCTGAAATATCCATTCATTTGGGCTAGGGAGTGCCTTGTAAATCAGGGTATTTCCGAATGCTGTTCCTCCATGGGTAACGTGTACATCAGTCATCGCTCGGGCTTGCTACCCTACTCTCTGCCTTTTCACTGCCACTCTTCTGCTTGCTCTGAAGTGAAATGTCTTGTAAATGTTCTGTAAATCACAACCTAAGACAGCAAAAACACGGCATCCAGCTGAAACTGCAGCGAGCGTTTCGGGAGAGGCGCTGCTACCATCCGTCTAGGACCGACAGCACCTCTTTCGCAAAATTTGACATGGGATCTGCGATGGCCATGAAAGGTCACGAACCCGCCCTAATGGCTCATCAGGAAGACAGCACTTTGTTTCCTAGTAAAATACTGAGGTTTTGGCTCATCTGCTGAACCATAAATATCGACTCCTGTAGCAGCTTTGTCTTGTTGAAGGCATTCACTAATGCGCTAGACAAATACGCTGCTGCAATTAGCATCTGAAATCTAAGAAACAAAAGCAAAATCCTCTTCAGCTGTGACTTGGAC
This sequence comes from Crypturellus undulatus, assembly GCA_013389825.1. NCBI lineage: Eukaryota > Metazoa > Chordata > Aves > Tinamiformes > Tinamidae > Crypturellus > Crypturellus undulatus. The sequence goes on from VWPW01030887.1 coordinate 406,132, forward strand.
AAATGCCATATCATAGTTTTCCCAAGCTCTGTCCCTTCTGTAGCTTCATAAGAGACTCCTTGTTCCAAAACATTAAGAGAATGATTGTGTGCAACTCCCATGTTTACTAGTGGGAGGCAACACTTTCCAAAGCCTTGCCTGTTTTTGAACTGAAAGAATTGTGCAATAAAAAAATATTATGAGAAGCGTTCAGAAAATATCAGGGAAAATATAATTGAAATTGTCCTTTTTTTTTCACACAGTGAATTCTGTGTCATTTTACCCAGGCCATTTAAAAATGGCTCTGTTTGCTGTGGGAAAACAACAGCAGAGACAATTTATTCGGAACAATTGCGTATTTGAGATCTGTTATAGTGAGAGAGCTTCAACAATGCTTGTGTCATCACAGGAGCACATGAATGCTATTACATATCAGTACACACCTACGTGACATTCCTGCCACTCCATTGTCACCTGAATAGCTGCAAAATAATTAACTTTAGGTCATACTTGAGAGGGGAGAGCATCTTGTAAGTTTCCACAGTTTAAAACACAGAACCAAGCTGTATTTTGATGAACCTTATTAATAAATGTACATTTTAAAATATTAATATTTTGCTTCTACTACTGCAGCAACCTCAGCTTTGTTCTTCAGGAGTTAGTGTTTTCACATTCTGGCAGTATCTACCTACTACTGCTCTACCCTGTGCTGCACTTTATCACAACCACCTGAGGAAAAGCCTGACTTGGAAATGCTACTGTGCGGAGAGAGCTCCTCGGAACTGAAGACTACCCGGGGCAACGTGACTGCTTTGCCTACAGTGACGTGAGTCTGCTTTCCAGGTCAGAGATGGACCAAGATTGCTCCACATCTAAGATCTTTACGCACGGTCTGTGGATGTGGTTCTCCGTTGACTCACACATTCTGAGCGCTGGGACTTCTCAATAAAACTGCTCAGCCCTGAAGGCTGCCCCAGGTTATACCTCTGTTACCGGATCAGGGAACACTTATAAGGGGGTTAGAGCAGGAACCAAATATAAACTGGTCTCTTTTCTCTCTTCTTCTCTGGTCCCCACCATCAGAAGATCAGATGAGAGCTGCAGTGTACTTGCAGGTAAGCACAGATGCAGTTTCAGCATCCTTCCTAGCTTAAATACAGTGTTTCAACAGCCTAATTCTGTGTCCTAATAGATATGATATATGTAAGATATGCAGACTTCTCAAATTCAAAAATGAGTAGACTTCACTAAGGTTATGCAAAGAATACAAAAAGATAGATTCAACAATAAAAACAACTTGTATTTCTATTCCTTACTATTTCTTCTGGTTGGAATTGGATCTTCTGTGATATTCACGCATCTCCCATAGTTCCCTTTCTGACCATGAAACTTCTTTTTCCATTGAATGTCGGCCTCCATGTGGTTAAATGATGTTTGCGTTCATCATTCCTCCTACCGAAGGAGCCCAGTCCTTTTCCTGCCTTTACCCTAAATCTCCTCATACACCTCCATGGAGTACAATCTGTTTTAGGGCTGTAATGTGTCCCTGACCACCCAGCAGTAAATACTATGTTCAGTAAGGCCTCTCAGGGTCCAGCATGGTCATAATACCAAACCCTTAGCTTGAAATAGTGTTAATTTATTTACCTAGTCATCATAGGGAAATGAAGCCATATAATATAAAGTCAGTATAACCTTGGTAATGCTGCCTTCATAGCTTCCTGCCACAGATTAGGCTGAAAATCTTGGAAGACTCAGGTAAGAATTCTGCTTTTCCTTCCTATAGGTATAACCTCCAACAGCATGCCAGCAAATGCTAGCTTAACAGGGCTTCTTTTTCTCATCTAAAAAGCCATCCTCCAGAGATGTTTTCCCCTGTAGATGTTTATCTAGATACTTTTTCTATAGATAGTTTTTCCTTCCTTATGCATCTATTCATTTATGGTATAACACTTGCACATATTTTAAAGTTTTTTTTTTCTGTTTTAACATGGTTCATGAGCACATTATTTTGACACAAAATAAATGTTTCAGTTCAGAGTGCGTATAGCCTGGGGATGGATCACAGGCACAGAACACGCTGGAGAATTATGCCAGAGAATAGGTATTCTTCACTGTTTATTTAGCAAGATTTTTTTCTACCTGCTAGAGATTCCTCTCACCTTGCTTCCAATTTTTATTTGAAGAAGGGGATTTAGAAGAGGATACAAATGCTATGTTGCAGGAACATAGGACATACTGAGGGCTTGAGGAGAAGCCTGAACATCTCTCTGGTCCCATGATGAGTGGATCGAATCAAGGAATAAAAAGCAACAACATCTATTCAAAATGATGTAAGGAATGCATGTCAAATTAATGTGCACCATGGTGCACAGAATATGCTACCCTAAAAAGGATCAAGTTGGGCTATATTCTTCTACTCTCTTACTGTGAAACAGAAAAACGTTGCATTACACTGCCAATAATAGAAATAATAGTCTAGCGTTGACCTTTCCATGTCCTGTCTATCCATAGGATCATAGGACCTTATAGCAGGTACAAGGATATAAAAAGAGCACTTTGGATGGAAAAAAAAGGAACTTCCCTCTGAGGAGCCCTTTTATTTTTTTTCAGTTCCAGCTTCCCCACTGCTGTTTGATTTCTTTGTCCAGACTGGAGTTTTCAACCCAAGGCACAAGTGCTGCTCCAAGCTAGCTATGAGGACACCTTACATAATGCTGATGCATTGGGTGGCAACAGTGACACCAAACACTATTCAGTCTTCTTCAGCTACCCACACAAAACCAGCCTGGGTCCAGCTGAACCCTACAGGCTGTAGATTTTGGGGTAGAATTATGAAGTGTAGCATTCCCATGTCTGAAAACAAGGTACGAATACATTTAAATCACCCCTGGCTTAGCCTGTAAGCACCCAGGCTGTATTTACATGGTCGCCAGCCCACTGGGTTTTGGAAACCGGCTCAAGGAGTCTGACAATAACAACTCTTGTTCTCTAGTTAGTATTTAAATGTGCACAGTAGAACTATTTTAGTAAACAAATGAAAGTGCATTCTGGGTGGCTTCCTCAATTCTAAATCAAAACACACTAAAAAAAAAAAATAGAGTGTTTCAGGCAACTCACGTTTTTACCTATGATGTGACTTAAAAGAGGGATATCATGTGGCCATTTCATTTACTATTTTTTTCAAGCATGGATAAGAAAAGTAGTGATTGGAAAGATATCCCAGTTGGGACAGATAACATTTATGTGATACGTGGGCTGATTGGAGATTTAAAAGTGCCGTTTGTTATGCTACAGCCAGTTATGAAACAAATGATCTGGCTCCAACATAAACTGTTAAACTGAAAACATGCCAGAGGGAGACAGCTGTCAGTACATTAAAAAGTCATTTTCTCAGACTACAAAGACTTAAACCAATCATTTTATAAACATATTTCTTTGCCCAACCAGATTTCTGTAACTCTAATGGTTTGCCTGCTGCACGGAGGAAAAAAAAGTCAGGTTTTGCTCATACGATCTGTCAGGAATTTTTACTTGGGAAGAACAGATGGTGCTAAAAAATTGAACAAGGATAACAGCATTATCAGGCTTTCAACTACAAAACTCATTCTTTCTGCACACATTTAAAATGGAAACACGGCACAACACAAACCTTTGACCATGCCCAAACCACAGTTTGCATTTAAATGGACTCTCTTGTTCCCGGTGTCAGGGATCACATTCTGCAGTCATTTGCTCCAAATCTGTGACAAAGAGCCTGAACTATAAATGGCCAAACTAACCAGTGATGTAAACTTGTATGCTACAACTACTAAATCAGGGCATGTAGGGATTTATACAGGATAAGGTCCAAGCTTCACATTTTTAAGACAATCCATCCATATTTCATGCTGAGCTCAGTGACTATTTGGACAGGTTTTTGAGAGGCTAGCAAGGGCCCTCTGGACAAAACTTGGAGCAGTGTATTTGCTCTGAAATCACTTTGTGCTTTTACAGCACCACCCAAGCAGTAACTTCTGGATCCCCCGCACTGTGATAACTAACTGCTCTTCTGAACTACCAGCTCTGTGACAGGCAGCCAGACAGAGAAGTTGGGAGATTCCAGATTACTCTGTTCTCCTGTGCCTGCCTACTCAGCAGCCCAGAAATTAAAGGCAGCACTCAGCAGCAAAGGCCAGAAGTCCCAGCCCTTCCACTTTAATAATAATAATAATAATAATAATAATAATAATAATAATAATAATAATAATAATAATAAAGAAAATATGACATAGTGCCCAGCCAGGCCATTATCTGAGCTACTAAGGGTTAAAGTCCCAAGAATGAGAAGTACTGATAATGAAAAAAAATGAACTAATCTGAGCTGAGCAATTTATGCACAGGAAATGGAAGGAAACTTTACAGCCCTGTTAAACTTCTATGCTGGCATGGATAATTCTGACTTGATGAGCTATTGCTCAATAAAACACATTTATTTACTTTGCCCTTCACTTTGTTCAGTGAGCCAAGTCTTGACAGAGCCACTAACTCTGCTGGCTTTTATATGAAACTTATTTTACTTGTTACTTTTCTTAAAGTGCCAGTTCCTGGCATTTTTTTTCCATAGAGTTCATTTCCTTATTTCCTTCTTCAGTCTTACTGTTCCTACTGTCATCCCCTCTTCTCCCTCTTCTCCTTCTTTCCTTCCCTCCTTCCCTCCTCTAAAATCTTAGCTCACTGTAGAGAAAAAATCAAAAATGGCCTGTATGGATGCTAAAGACCCTGAAGCTGAAAAGCAAGGAAAAGGAACCTTACAACATATTTATTTTTAAAACATATAATTTGGGGCTGAGCTTTTGTGGGTTTTGAAAACATGGAACTGATAATAAGGTCATCCACGAGGATTTAAAAACAGGGTTGTCTCTAAAGCATAGTGTTGAGAATGGCAGGTGGCAGCAGTGCACAGATACAATCTGTTAAAGCAATAATAATGATTACTGCTCAGCGTTCCTCTCCAGAAGCAGCACCATTAATGAAAATGTGATCTGCTGTAACCTAAATATGTCATTACCAGTGATTTCTAAGACAAGACTAATAGCACAGGTTGCAGGGCCCAGCACTTCTGCCCCCCAGGAGATGATAAGGCACTGGCTCTGCTCTGCAGCACGGAGGTGAAAAGAGCATCCTCGCCGACTGGCGCGACCGCTCTGGAGAACCTGCCTTTTCCTCATAGACGGACCCCGCATGCCTGGCTCTGCCTCCCGATGTGTCTGACTGCTCCCCGAGCCGGTGCTGGGGCTGTGCCGGCAGCGCCCAGCGCTCTGCGCCACGGGCGCTGGGCAGGATGAGTCAGCACGCGGCGCACGGGGAGCCCGGCCGCTGCCAAAGTCTCCTCCGCTCTGCTGATGTCTGAGCTGCAGAGCTCTCCGGGGCGCCTCGCCAGCTTCCAGCCTGCCCCCATCCATCATCGGCGCTCCGGGCTGGCGCTTGCAGCCTGGCACCGCGTTAAGGACTACAACTGACCCAGCACCCATCTGTTTCCAGATGCACAGCGAGGATAGCGGCAAAACGGGAGCTCGGGAGCCCCTGGCCTCTCCAGGGACCCGCGGGCAGGCGGGCAGGCCAGCACTCACACGCCACGCGAAGGGGTAAGCGCAGAGCTGCTTGGCTCCGCGGCAGGTCCCAAGCAAGCTGCAGAGCAGGCAGGCACCCTGCAAGCACGGGATCACCCGTGCACGCCCTGCACTTAAATAGGATTTGCTGTGTGGCGTGTTGAGCCCCACAGAAAGAAGCTTTTAGAAGCTCACCGCTGCTCGCTACAGAGTTACTCGCCTGTATAGAAGTTGTTTTCGGCATTTTCTGTGTATAAATGAAAGGCAGGGAAGAAACACAATTCTTCTCTCAGCCTCTTAAAAATGTTAATGTAATCAAATAAATCAGCGTAAACTATATTAATTTCCAGTAAAGACTCCATCTGCTTTTTATGATGCTCCCTAGCCACCGAACCTACCATTTTTTTCTGCAAGGAACCCAAGTGTATCGTCAGTAATTGTTTTGAAATCAGTGCAGCTCTTTCTCAGACATACACAAACACACTGGGCTTCTGCTGAATGAAGGTTTCCGACCTCGGGCAGGCTGAGAGCCAAGTCAGGCAGTGAAACGACGGTGGTGCCTTCACCTCTGCACCATCGACAGCGATATCCCCCTTAATGAGCGACAGCGCTGCTCCTTGCCACTCGCCAGAACTGGAACAGGAAAGTCAGCTCCTGTCTAAATATTTACAGAGTACTGACAGATAAGAGAGGGGGGCTCAGCAAGCATTCGTGTTTCCATTTTTAAATCACTGTTTGTTCATTATATTGCCCCATGCCATTTAGGGTGATAAAACTGGATGTTTTATTCTGTCTCTGCTTTGGTATCACAGGTAGCTCCTTCCAGCTGCCTTTGAAGACATAATCTTTCTCCTTGAATTTATGAGTGAATTAGGTATTCAAGAGCAAGAGGAGCCCAGCTGGATTAAGCAGGCTCAGTAGGAGGTATACAAAAACTATCGGTCCTGTACTACGACTCCAGGTGTGATATTCCTTAGGGTGAGGCCTCCTTTTGGGGGAATTCAGCTGACATCCCTACTTCTGTGTTTATGTTTTCTTTGGATGATATTTTTAAACATGTATGTACCATGGGCATCCATGTGAACAGCTCCTTTCATCTGTCAGTGAGCACTTTGTATTTTCCAACTTACCTGTTACTTGAAAATATAATGACACTGTGGAGAAAAAAAAGCAGAGTAATTTACCTTGTCTACTAAATATGTTCTCTTAGAAGGGGAGCTGCAGAATAAATTATGTCTATCTAGTTGCTCAGGTAGTGTCTGCTTCTGTAGCCTCTACAGGCTTTAATAACCAAAGTACAGTCTGTACTAGGGCAGGAGGACATCTCCTGAAAAGGATATTTTGAACACAGAACTACCACTTGAAGCAGGCATCTGTGATGGAGAAACCACTGATCTCTAGTTTTGGACAATCATGCTGCTTTTTTTTTCTGGCTTTATATTTACATCTATTTCCTCTTCCAGCTACTTAGCTGTGTGATGAATTGTAATGGGAGTTGTTCTGGGTAACGCGTGTAAGAGTCGTCCAGAGAAGGAGCGCTGCTACATAAACTGTGCTGCTTATTACAGCTTTTAAGTTTGCTTAACAGACATATTGATGAAATGATGGTAGCCATCTGTTACCAACATTTGTAAATAAATATAAACCAACTTAAATATTCCCTTGCTTGCTGCTCTGTTTCAGGCATGGGTCTTCTTTTTTTTTTATTTTCTCCTTAGGTTTGCATGCAGTTTATGTACAGACTGGATTTCTTCACACAGTTTAGTTGCTCTGGGGTGCTTTCACTACACTGTTCTTTGGTATCTCTCAATGCAAATTACTCATGCCCAGAGAGGAAAGATGCATAATTCTGATTCTTCAATAGCAAGCCAAGCTGTAAAACTGTCATTTCTTTGTGGCAGAGTGGGAAAAGGGGTGAATTATTATTTTATTTATTTTTTACATGAGTTTCTTCTGCAAATCTGACCAAGTGGGAAGACCTTTTTCTAGTTAGAGAAGGGTATTCATAGTACTGAAGATGCCCTACAGAAAACTCAGCGTGTTTGGCACTCTCTGGAAATCCTAATGGTTGAAATTTTGCAAGTTTGCATTTTCAGTTTTGGCCTTATATGAGGGTTGACTGCATTCTAGCAAACTTACAGAAACTCTGAATGCAACAACTACTCATTTTAATGTATTCCTTCTCTTGTATGTGTCTTCCCTCTTCTTCTTTTTTTTTTTTAAACAATTGTTTACAGGGAAAAATAATATTTAGAAATTTGTACTAGAAATCAGCCATTGGGTACTTCTTCATGCATCTAACACAATAAATGTTACTTGTTGACTGTTGCTATCATTTTGCACCATAGTGCCCCAGGGAAATAAAAACTGCTCGCTCTCAGATCTGATTTCCTTTCCGACAGCTTGGTCTCTGCCACAGACTGTGCCTCCAAGTTAAGAATGCTCAAAGGGAAGTCACATTAGGAATAATGCATTTACAAAAATAAATGCCCAAAAAAGAAGTTCTTGATCGCCAAATTTTCCTATTAAAACATTAATTTCTGGCAACTGGTTAATTTCTGGCGAATTTTAAAACAGGAGTTTACAACTCCTCAGATCCATCTAGGGTTGGGCACATTTCAGAAGCCTTTTTTTTTTTGATGCTCTGCATTGAGTTATTATGTCTCATTGAGCATGACCTCTAAATAGATTTATTAAATGTAATAGAGTAGAAACCTATTTTGATTAATTAGGAAAAAAAATTCTTACCCACTAAAGAGCTAGATCAAATATGAGCATAGCTGTATTATTCTGCACAAACCAATGAACTTTTTTTTTGCTTCCAGATGACTGCAGTGCTTATGAAAGCTGCCAGGATGGATTAAATTATTCATGAATTTGTAAGAAGGGCCCTAGGTTCCACACAGCAAGTATTTTGTAGTAGTAAGGATGTGTTGCCAATGGATCCATCCTTGTTAATAGCATACTCTGCAGTTTCGAAACAGTGGCCTTTCAGACTTGAGCAAATATCGAATCTTATTTTGGCTTTGTTCCACTAATGGCACAGTGGTACATGTAATAAAATAGGACAGAATCCTAAAGCAAGAGACTAAGTGGGGTCTTCTTAATGGGACATGGTTTTTACCGTATCTGATATGCTACTGGACAGAGGGAAATGAAAAGTGAGATTTGCTCTTCAGGGGCACAGTGATTAATGAAAAATGAGCAGCTTCTTAGTTCTCGTGCAGTAATTTGTAACAAGTTCTAAGATTAGTATTAATAGAGTACAAATGGAAAGTGTGTATGAATGTGTATGACACCAAAGACACAGACATGAATTAAAAAAACATGAATGAAGAGAAGGCACAAACTGACCCACAGATAAGATATGAACAAAATTAAAAACAAGACCAGATCCATAAAATTCCCAGGTAAGGACAACAAAAGAACTATGACACTCATTAATTTTACCTATGGCTTGTGAAGGGTGAAACAAAATCATGAAACAGTGGATCTCAAACATCTTTCACTTCCAAAGTGGTTGTCCCTGAGACACAGAGAAGACTCAGCACTTGGCATCCTGGTCTTCTGTGTGCTCATGCAAGTGACCTTGGCCAGACCACCTGAGCAGGTGGAGTGCGTGTGAATGCAAGGAGATAAAATCAACTATTCAGGGATTTTGTTAAATACAATTATGTTTCCTTTCTAAAAAGATCTCACTTCATTGTACTCTGTACCTGTGCCTTTTAGTTCTTAAAAAATCCTTCAAAAACTGGAGATATCATAGAATCACAGAATGCCTAAGGTTGGAAGGGACCTCTAGAGGTCATCTAGTCCAACCCCCCTGCACATGCAGAGACACCCAGAGCACGTGGCACAGGGCTGCATCCAGGCGGGTCTTGAAGATCTCCAGAGAAGGAGACTCCACAACCTCTCTGGGCAGCCTGTTCCAGTGCTCTGTCACCCTCACTGTCAAGAAATTTTTCCTTAGGTTCCTGTGGAACTTTAGATGTTTCAGTTTGTGGTCATTTCCTCTAGTTCTATCAGTGGCCACCACTGAAATGACGGCCAGCCTCATCCTCTTCACCACCACCCTTGAGGTGCTTATAGACACCGATTAGGTCCCCTCTCAGCCATCTCTTCTCCAGGCTGAACAGGCCCAGCTCCCTCAGCCTCTCCTCATAGGGCAGATGTTCCAGGCCCCTGATCATCCTCGTGGCCCTGCGCTGGACTCTCTCCAGCAGCTCCACATCCCTCTTGTACTGGGGGGCCCAGAACTGGACACAGTACTCCAGATGTGGCCTCACCAGGGCTGAGTAGAGGGGCAGGATCACCTCTCTCGACCTGCTGGAGACGCTCCTCTTAATGCACCCCAGGATGCCATTGGCCCTCTGGGCCACGAGGGCACACTGCTGCCTCACGGTCACCTTGTTGTCCACCACGATGGCCAGGTCCTTCTCTGTAGAGCTGCTCTCCAGCAGGTGGGTCCCCAGCCTCAGATCTCAGGTATATATTCTTCCAGCTGATACATTCCCTATGCACTCCTAGCAAAGATATTTGCTGTAATTGCTCTTTAGCAGCTTTAGGACAGGTGAAGGATGACATTGCTGTACTAAGCAAGGGCAACGGCGTGGGTCCAGAGAGTCTGATCAACTAGAATCTCTACAGATAAAATGTCCTTTCAGAGAAACAGCGTAAGCTCAAAAAATATTCACCATTTAAATTCTTTTTGAGCCTTCAAAATGGGGAGTAAATGGTTTATAGGTCTTCAGCTGCCAGTTTTATCCGCTTTAAAGAATTCAGCCAACAAGAAAATGACAATAAATGAAGGCATCATATAATGTTTTCCTTCATCTCAGTAGCAAGAAGGAGGCAGATCATGTAATGTATTTTCCTTATAATGATGGATGAAGTTGGACGGAGTTATCCAGAAGGATTTGAAATGGAAGCCTAGTGTAATACTGTAAGATCAGTGTGGAAGCTCAGAAGATTTAGGAATCTTACTGTAATAGGGAACATTTTAATACTGGATTATCATTTCAGTTTGAGGCCAATATCCAAATTCCCCCCCAAAATAACCACCTATTGCATAATTTGAGATACAAGCTGTGTGAGTCTGCATCCTCTGTCCAACTCATGGCAAGCAACGTAGCAACCTAAGAAAGTGTGAAGATGGGAAATGGATTGTCCCTTTGCTGCAAAAGGCAGCATCTTCTGAGCTATATTAGATCATATATTAGTCCACACACAAAGGACCAGTAGGGCTATCACTTGTGTGTGTCTCATAGAAAGGACCAGAAAATGACATAAATGCCTAAATCAGGACTTTAGTGGCGATCAAACTACACTGCAGAAAACTCAGATGCTGCCTTGCTCTGAAGACACCTAATTCTGCATGTGTCCTATCCAAAGTTGTGCTCTGGTATATAAAAAGAATCACTCATCCTGTGCAAAACTGAGCAGCTCAGCACTAGCCTGCCTGAGTATTTCTCTGTCTGAGGGGATGGATCCAATAAGCACTTACCATTTAACCTGCAGCATCAGCCACTTCACAAAACGCAGTGGCAGCTACTGCTCTCTTAGGAGTGCCAGAGGATGAGGAACATGCATGTGAGGTGCTTTATTCAGCTATATTTATACTCCTAAATCAAAGTACTGACATAGTCTTAGAAATAGCAGCCTCCTCTGTCCCTCCCAGCAACTACTTTGCGAGGCTTAGAAGCCAGTCTGGCTCACATGCTTGCTTTCGGTCCCAGAAACATTCAGTTCCTAGCTGTACTGTGATGGTTTGTACCAGTGGAGCGGGAAGGGGCACCAAGAGCCCTGACAGTCTCTGTGAAGAAGTTTGTTCTTCATTTCTGAGGCTCCAGGGCACTACTGCAATTATAAATATTGAATAAAGGATAAAAAATCACCTAAATTATAGTAAGGAGATAATCCTGCTACTCGCTAGGCCACATACATGACTACCTGCTGCCTTGTATATATCTTATTCAAAGGGCTGCTGTGCTTTGTGCCAGGCTCAGCTTGATGAACATTTTAAATACGGAGAAGCTCTTGCTGAGGAGCAAGTACAGTGTTCCCTTACCTCATCTATGCAAATCCACATATTATGAAAACTTTTTTTATTTACTTACTGAATGAAAATGACATTTTTGATTTATGGTTTAGATTCTGTAATTCACATAATCAGACTGGAAGAGACACACTTCAAACTCCTCCTCCAGCTCTGAGGAGGGATCAGGGGATCAACACGCCCCGTGGTCACTTTGTGGCTGTGCCTATGCCAAACCTGGCCTGGCATCTATGTTCCTGCAAGGGGGGAATACACAACTCTCAAAAAATCAATCATATTTAAAAGGATTTTAATGTCCAGAAGTCTCTTCACAGACAAACCTGCAACACCTGTACCAAGTGGAGGTAAGAATTTGAGAGAGACCCTGATGATTTACTAGCACCTAGCAATCAGGCTACTAGATTGCACTAAATAGTATTTCATCAAGAGAGAGAGCTCCACATGAAAAAGGAGTATGGCAATGAAAATTGTCATTTATGGTCTCGTGTACACTTCTGGCTCCACTGAGAAGCAAGTGTTCTGCATGAAGCATAGTGTTACACTGAAAGCTGGGCCAATGATGAGACAGCGGTACGTCGGGGAAGAGAACTGCAGATAGTAATACAACATCCTGTTTGGAGGCTTAAGAGGCAAAAACCCAGCAGTAATCACTTCCAAGGCTAGTAACTCCGTTCTTATTGCCTTCATAATGACTCCATGGTTATTCAGTCAATGGAAATGGAGTCTGATATTGTGCATCAGGAAGATAAATTAACAATAAATGAGTCCCACTCATACATCCATTGCCTCCTTTAATAGAGACCTGCAAAAATATAGGATTCACTTTTAAAGTATGTTGCCATGCTATTCAAGAAAGTGAAGGCATTGGAAAGGGAAGGGGCAGCAAAGCATTTTTTTTCCTAAATAATGGGTTGCTTTCCTGAAAAAAATAAAAATGTTAAAATGTAATATCTGATTGTTCCTTTGGAATTAATAAGTCGTTCATGTTATAAAAGCCTCTTGTTTTGCTCATCATTTTGGCTAACAATGAAAACACAACAAAATGCTATCAGGGGCTTCGGATTTGGCACTAGAGCAGTGCATAAAGTGCCGGGTGCCAAGATGTTGGTAGTTTGCCTTATTAATTTTCATACCCATATTCCAGACAAACCTAATATATTCTAATTAATTGGAAAGCAAAACAAAAACAAACAAAACAAAACAAGAAGAGCAAACCTAAACCATACCAAACAAAAACAAGCAAGTTTAATCTTATTTCGTGTGAGCTTCCTTCCTCTGTTCTTCCTCCCTCACCAGCTCCAGGCAGTTCTCTTCTGTGTCTCAAATCATGCTGAAAATAATCTAGTGAAAAAACTCTTGGCTAGAGACCCCAAATGTTGTACGGTCAATGGATATATCCCCTGAAGACTTGCCTTACATCGGAAAATGGAATATAAAGGATTTTTACTGCTATAGCAGTTAAAAAATACAATACATTATTAAACTATGGGGTTATAATTCATGGCTTAGAAACCAAAATACTAAGCTCTGGTTTCTTTAAAATCCATCTTGTTAAAGCTGGTTGTAAGACAATAAACAAAGGCTAATGAACAGAAGACTCACTGTGTCATGTCTAAAATTAGACTGCCTGACATTTGCATTGTCACGGGCGTGCAGAATACGCGCAGGCTATTATGTTATTGTTTAAGCATCATATATATCTTTATCAGTTTGTTAATTACAACTAGTTCAGTATATTGCTAGATCAATGGGTAAGTGACAGCATCATTTCTTACGGGAAAGAAAGACAGAGTGTGTATGAAGGCAAGTAATTAGTATATATCACAACTCCTCCAAACAGGAGTTCCTGGAAGAAACAGCACAGATAGGAAGGACAACACCACCGCTGTTACCGCCCTTCTGTCAGAGGGGCTGGATCTGCAGACTGACTCGGTTGTTTATTTTATCTGTACCTCACTGGCCAAAAGAGCCTCTTTTGCAAAGCCCTGTTGTTTAAGTGAGAGGCCACATAACCCTTTATGTCAGCGCAGGGTAAAAGACAGCAACGTAGAGCTGGGAATTAGAGGAAGGATGAGAGAAAATGGGATTTAGGTTATCTGAAACCACCATGGAATCACACCTTAAACTGCTTAAAGTAAGCAGGCCTATTTTGATGGAAAGGAATTAAAGAATGATCACGTGAGTGATGATAGAGGCAGGCTCGAGGAAAGGGCATCCTCCAGCTGGAACAGGAATGAGGAAAGCACAGGCTGAGCATCAGCTCCCATTGCCGTGATCCAACAAATCACCAGAAACAAAGGGTGAAGATGTCAGATTTTGTCCTTATGACACCAAAATACAGGTATTTCTTGAGCCACTTGCTAGTTCCAGCGCTGCCATTAAATAAGCACGTGTAAAATGTGTGGTTTGATCTATATGGAGAGATATTTCAGTATGCTTGGAGGTGGAAAATCATAATACAGGTCCCGTGTGACTCCTTCAGAAATTCAATTTCGAGCTGCCATTACCATAATAGAGTGGAAGTGGCTCAGATAAAGAGAAATGAAAGTTGCATGCAGGATTACACAATGATTTAGGAGATCTGTAAACACTTGAAGTGCGTGTACATTCATGATGGAGAATTTATGAAGTACAGGAAGATAAAATCAAGAATAACAAAGTGCAGATTAGGAAGGAGGGAATTTAAGAAAGCCTACTGAACAATGGGATATTTTAGAGCAGGGTATAGCCTCATGAGGAACCAGCAGAGCTGCACTGCTTTGAAAACTTTAAAACTACTGGGGACAAAACAATATACAGAAAAGCTTTGTTCCACACCATCTGACCAGGCAAATCCATATAAATCTGTTCCTAGATTTCATACAAGACGACTCCAAATGAGAACAGGATGGATGCTGAATAAATATTAAATATGATGAGGAAAAGTACCAACAATAGCAGTTCTCCCTTTCTATGTGACTTTAGTACTGTAATTGCCTCATCCATTCAGTTTAGTTTCATGCATGTCGCCTTGTTCCCATGCCACTTTCATCTTGCAATTATAATCTGCACTACAAAATGAGAAAGTAACATATCCGCAATTTTCCTCAAGTACAATTGGTTATAGCATTCCTTGAAATGCCGGAAAATTGGCTTTCCTTTCAGATTATCCACATTTCTATACAAAAGCATTTCCAGCCCTGGATTCTGCTGCCACAGCTGTTTTGTAGCCAGAAGAATAGTCTTTTTTTCTTTTTGGGTGTCGATAATAAAAAGTAATAAAAGCATGACACATCCCAGAGCGATTGAAGCTGCTCTTAATGATGAGGCAGCGAGGGGAGCACAATCCTTCTCCCTCGTTCCGTCAGTCACGCCGCTAGGCCATTTAAAGCTTGCCTGGTAAAAGTCACCTCGTCTGATTATTTCCATCCTTAATACTGATAAGGTGAAGTGCCTCGACACCAAGAGTGCCAAGAGAGGTAAGGGTTTTTTTAAACATACTTGAAGTTCAGCTGAAAGAGCTTTATTTCCGCACGTTTATTCTGGACTGCGTTTGCACCTTTTATTCTCAGCCTATCAGCATTAAAAACAACCAACCCCCCACCCCAAACAAGCCAAACCGTTTTGGTGGAAAAAATTCCATTCATTCCTGGCTTCACAGGAATGAAAATAATAATAAATTCTTAAGTCGTGCCACCTCCCCCCCCCCCCCCCAAAAAAAAAAAAAGGCCCGATGATGGTTAATTTGGAGAATTTAATTAGCGATGACAATCTAGGCCCCTCGGGAATAAAACGTTGATGGGAATCGCAACCACCCCCCGCTCCCCGCCCCGCGCACGCCGTTAACGGCCNAAAAAGGCCCGATTACGGTTATTTTGGAGAATTTAATTAGTGATGACAATCTACGCCCCCTGGAGAATAAAACGTTGATGGGAATCGCAACCACCCCCCGCTCCCCGCCCCGCGCACGCCGTTAACGGCCGCCCCGCCCCGCGCACCTCCCCCACGCGGGGCGCGCACGTGCTGGAGGGAAACACCGCACTGCGCACGCGCAAGCGCCCCCTTCCCCCCCAACCCGCCCAGATCCTCCCACCCTCCTGGGAGGGGGAGGCCCGAGGAGGAGCCGCTGTCTCCGGGCGCCTCATTGACTGATGTCATCCCCGGGGCCCCGGGCCTCGCCTCCCCATTGGCTGCGCGCGAACCGCTATCTGCATCGCGCGCTCTGGTTGGCTGCTGCCGCGCGGGACGCGGCCCTATCCTAGCGCGGGCCACGCGGACAGAGCTCTGTAGCGCCCGCCCCGTCCCCGCCCGCCGGCTCCTCCCTGCCCGCCCCCTGCCGCCCTCTCATTGGCCACCGCTGCGCCCTGGCCCCGCCCTCCGCCCGGCACCGCCCCTCCCCCCGCGCGGGCAGG